>JAVYIG010004166.1:0-170515 GCA_035222895.1 Strongylocentrotus droebachiensis | reverse complement strand
GGAATGTAATATATAATTATATATCTTAAAAACAGATATTATTTATATATTATTCATATATACACGCATATTATGTGAGTGCATATACGTAAATTAGAATTTAAAACAAAATTGTTCATATTATTCGGCAATAATGGTCATAAACTGACTGAATTGCCTAAATAAAACAACAACAACAACGACAGTCCATTCACCGGCCTGTTTGCGTGAGAAGATGGAGCTGGTGATTATTCCAATGATAGAAAACAATAGCCGGATTATCTGAACTACGGTCTGCCCATTTTCATTTGCTTTGTTATGATCTGCAGTGAAAAAGCAGGAAGTCTATTCATGTTATTGATTTTCGAACCCATCAGTTGCAAATGTTTTGTTTGCATCCACTAAATACTAGCTTCTGGTGTTGATATTTCATCAAGAGATTAAGAAATATAACGTAAACATTCAGAAGAAGCTAAAGTGAACGGAGAGAAGAATATAACAGTACAATAATAATTATCAGAAGTAAACTTTTAAATATAAATCTCTGTTGCATCAAACTGATATGGCAAAAAATGTTTATTATGCTATATTGAAGGTGTTAATATACGTCGGACATTATACTTAGGCGAAAATACATAAACAAACAGAACAGAAAGACAAAAAAAAAAGAGCCCAGGGGAGGGGGGGGGGGGTGATTAGAGAGACAAATATCATAATGGTGAATACAGTACAGACTTCGTCCAACTTTTTGTCTCTCCAACCCCTCTCACTCATATTGTTTATTTCTGAACTCTAAATATGAAAGCCATCTTCCTTCGCTTGCTTTTATGTCAACCTCAACTGGCAATATGATTTTGTGTGTCTTGTTTCCCTGTTTAATACTTTTTCCCATCTAATTACCATTCTTTCGCTCAAAATCTATCACAATCACTAACATAATGGCGCATAAAATGTTAACGCAACGTATTACCATAGCATGAAAGGCGAGTTTGATAGAGAGGGGAGAGGGGAAGGAGGGGGGGGTGGGGACTGGGAAGGGTGTCTAATCAATAAACTACTGTTTGCGCGGAGTTGGGCAAAGGCAACGTTGAATGTCCGAGATAAATCATTAGGAGCCAGAGCAAATAACACTGAGTTCCCATAGGAAATATATTTATTCAGATGGTCATATCTCAGCCAATACTGTTATAATTAAATATTAGGACATTATTTTTGATGCTCTTTCGGAAAATTAAGAAAAATTGAGAAATTCAAAACATAGATTATTGATGACGTCACACTTCACCACTTATTTTAAATTTGTTTATTACCTGTGTAACTGTGTTAGATTCTTTTCATTTCATATACCTGGGGACAAACCTTTGATTTTTCCTTCCTCTCGATCACTCCTATTGTTTCATTTCATATTGTTTATTTCTGAACTCTAAATATAATATCCATCTTTCTTCGTTGATAAAATGTTACTTTAAAACGATTGTCTAGTCTGAGTCGTTGGTAAGATTTTTTTTAGGCATGATTGTGCAATCAAAGAAAATAATACTAAGCTGGTAGAATTGTTGTGTATACTTTAATTTTGTATGTCATGTTTTCACTCGTTTCACTCAATCATTGAGTAATTAATGTAAATATGTATTGAAATTATGGAAATAAAAACCTCGCTTGAGGATAAAAGAAAAAATGAAGTCTGCTGCTGTTGTTGTTGTTACTTATTTTTTTACGGCGCTTTCATTTAAAAAGCTCATATTTGCGCCATTCATTTATAGATATTAAACAATCTTTCCATGATTAGTCAGCGTATTGCCCATAAGTTTATAAATGTTCCAGAAGTCAAATATTGTTTAAGATAACCCAACACAGATAATGAAGTTTAGAACGAAAACGAGACAAATGAAGCTACAACAAAGCGAAACATATCAAAGGAAGAAAAAGCATTAATGTATGACTTGTATAAATGTGTGATAAATAATTTGTATTAATCAGTTACCCCTTTCAGAAAGGGAATCTGAATTCTGACCCTAAAAAGCAGGGGCCGCGGAGCGTTTTTGAGAGTAGGGTGGGGTGGGCTGAACACGAAACGTGTCTACTAAAAAAAAAGACCAGCAACCCGCTTCCGCGGCCCCTGCATAGTTTGAGAGTTACATGGCAGACTATAGAGGGCGGTCAACTGGTATCGGTTGAAAACACTACGAGTAGGTCACGCTACGTTGAAGCGGACGCACCTTTACACGGGATTTTCGCATCCGGCTTTTGATAGACGGGGTGCGGACGATTGTGGCTTTAACGCAAACTAGGCCGCGTTGCATAAAGCCGCGTGTTTACTGCCACTCGAATTAATCCAAGGCGCCTTATCCTTCGGTGGGATTTTTGCGGTGGCTTACAGCGTTTTATCTAAACGATTGATATACATAACATATCAAAATGTAAAGAAAATTGTACATCCTTCATCCTTAGTTATAACTGAATAAATATTATAGATCAAAGCCTTCCCCTCTCCCTCCCCTTTCCCCGACAATCAACAAACAAACAAACAAACAAACAAACAAACAAACAAACAGACAAACAGAAAGAAGAGAAGAGAACAGAAGAGGGCGGTCTTTAGCGGCAGAGAAGCGGCCAACTCCACATGATCGCGAACCCGGCTGACCCCTCCACTCCCCTTCCACTGTATGTTTTCATTTCATGCTGATCTGTGATACTTTCGAATGTTCCAATTTTGTATAGTGTAGTGCCAATGTATTGCGCTCAGTAACAACTTTTAACCTATTTCTTCAATACTTGGAAGCTTTCTTTTCTCCCTACTAAGATGTATCAAATATTTGATTAATAAAACAACATGATTATTTTTTTTGACTATTTTCAGTTGTTTTCCTCTAATCTAATGTGAACTTACTTCCAAATCATGTCTTTAAGAATTTATATTGCATCAATCATTATCATTACACGGAACATATCCATGATATTTTCCATCACTTCCATCACCACTACCACCATTCTCCTCCTCCTTCTCCTCATCATCATCATCTTCATTATCATCATCATCATCAATCGTCATGATTATCACTACTACATGCTACCACCACCAACATCACCATCTTCATCACCATCTTCATCACCATCATCGATACTGCCACCGATATTTCTGTTTTTGTCTCTTTCACCAACACCACCCATCCATATTGCCTTTGATAATAACCACAACTACCGTCATCACAATTAGTCTTCACCATTTGCACCCGGCATTTGCAGCACCAACTTCACGCCACCTCGTAAATTCTTCTCGTTGGAAATAATGCCATTTTACAATTATCATTTTACTGATATTTATTAGTTTGCCAAGATTAAAAGTGAAAAAGGAATAACATAACATTAAACTCGTAAGTTCTTCTCGTTAGAAATATTGCCATTTACAATTATCATAGCATTGATATTTATTAGTTTGCCATGAACAAAAGTGAAAAAGGAATAACATAACATTAAAAAGCAATCAAAACATATTATTGTTTAACGTGTCGTGGTGTCCAGTGTTCAAGACCTTTGCATATGTATTCCCTTTCTTTACCCGTGATACTGGAACACTGTCGCAAACCGTTTTATAAAAATCAACTCACGGGCAATGTCAATGCCCTATTGTATGCCCCATAGAAATCATGTTTGATTACGTAATAATTCATTATCATGTTCATTATCAATATGTGACGCACAAGGATGTTTTTCGAAAGCAGTTGTTATTGAGTTCTGGTAAGTTTAGAACCATAAGGCATATAATTTGCACCGTTGAATTTCACATATGGACGACGATATTTATGGTCGCGGGTCTGAATTAAAAAAAAAAAATGATCAGAAAATTAGTGGAGATGCAGATATTAGTATCATATTTAAGAAAAATACCACTGAATTTAGGGGGGAAAGACCATGAAGAGAAATTAATAAATCAAATTAATCATATCCAATATTTTTATATATGAATGAGAAGAAATTGGGTGTATACAAATCACCTTTAACACTTTATCTTGACAAAGTTTGAATGAAATATATACATCCTCTTATTTTATTCTCAACTTAATTTCACTAAAACGTAATGGCCTTGGTAAACAATTACTTTATGAGTCGATCACGAAGACTTTCGAGAAATCAACTCAGGGGCAATATCAAGACCTTATTGCGCATCCTAAAGAAATAATTTTGATAGGTGAATGGGCAAAAGAATCGACAGTGCCTTGGGTTGATTTTTTCGAATTCAGGTCTTCGTGATTGTTTTTTCCTCCTATCCATTCAAAGGAATGAAGAGAAAACACTTAATACTAATGTGGCGAATAAATTATGTACATAAATTATATACAATGCAGGGGGGTATTTTTCTTTTTTTCTTCTAAGGTTAGAATTACAAAGAAGGCTCTCATCAACATAATGCAGAGCGCATTAAGTATATCGGATCCAGAAACAAAAGATAGGCTATATAGATTTTGAGATGCAATGAAATAAATCTCAATGTTTATCAAGGCGAGTGAATATTATCACAGTACGATTGATATTTATGTAATGTTTATCCTTTTTACAGGTTTATGTATAATTGAAAAAAGAGAGTATTTGACAGATGGAAGCAGGGGCGTACGCAGGGGGTGGTTTTGGGGGTTCAAACCCCCCCTTTGTTATTTTTTATTTTTTTTTTTTAATTAAAAAAAAAAAAAAAAAAAATTATGCCCACGGCTAACGTAAAGTAACCTTACCCCCCCCCCCCCAACGAAAAAAATGTCAAATTTTCAAATTTCGAGACCAAAAAAAAATGTCCCGCTTACCCCCCCCCCCCCCCCCCCCCCCCCCCCCCCCCCCCCCCCCCCCCCCCACTGAGCGATTTTTTCGGCCGGCGCGATTTTCAAATTTTCGGGAGCAAAACCCCCCCCCCCCCCCCCTTGAAAAAATCCTGCGTACGCCCCTGGATGGAAGTATCTATAAATGCATGATCCGAAACATAACGTTTCATGTGGCGTAACATAATGTTCATGCACACTCAGATTTATAAATCAGTCATGTAGATTCGATCAAATGCAGCCTAAAGATTCATCATAATGATGTAGTATGAGTAGTATTAAACGCAGAGTGTACAAACTTAGACGCGCTCGCTTTTTTACTGTTTAATTTTCCTCGTGCATTTCTCGGCAACTTTGGGAGGAATCTTCTGCGTAAAATATATCAGCCGCTTTTACACTCCAAAAACTATTTAAATCAACATTTAAAAGACCCGAGCAACGAAAACATTAAAATGGTAGGTTAACACTGTAAATGTGATTGATTCAACACTGTGAAGGGTGGACTGGTTTGGTTTACTTTGGGTGGTTACTTTTGTTGGTTGTACCTCATTGCTATTAAAAGAAAACATGTGTATGCGTGTGGGGAAGCAGTTAACCAGGGGACCGACAGCTTTAGGTCCTCTCCGAGAGACTTGGTAATGTGGATTAATGCTTTACCAAAGGGCGTTAGCGCATCGACTTGGTTTCGAACCCGGCACCTGAATTCCGGTCTCAAGACCACTGCTTCATCGATGAGCCATCTCGCCTCCTTCAAAATGTTGAGTCCAGGATAAAGGAGCATGTTAAAAGTGTTAATCTACCATAATATGAAGAAAAAAATTCACCCCTCGAACCTCTCTAATGTGCCTTCTTAAAAACACATTGACCCTCCATGTTCATCAGTGCCCTTGTAATCCTACACAAGCCAATGTCGTTCACGTTGGTCGATGGAATTTATGGCGTTGCTCTTGCTCCCAATCGACCACGTCGTCCCTTCCGCCTCCGATTACCCTGTCGTCGTCGAGGTGATGGTGTCGTGACTCCGAGAGTCGCTTCGTCATCAGGAACGCCTTGGAAGGCGAGCAGACGAGGCACGGTCTCGCTATCCGATCTGCTTGGTAGGTTGAAGGGCTGAAGTTCGTCCAAAGAGATGCGGTTGTCACCTGTAGGATTGAAAGGAAATCAAAATAAATATCAAGGGACTAAAGGCTTTACAAAAATTGCTTATTGTCCCCCCTCACCATTAAATGTTGAGTCTGCTTGCTCAATATATAGGCCAATATGTAATATAATTATAGGGAATATATAAATGACTCGATCGACTTAACTGGTTTTACCTACATATAGATTCTGAACCAGATTGGGCGTAAACGGTCAAACCGTTTGAACGCCAAAGCAGCCAATAGCAACAACAACAATAACAACGACAACAACAACAACTGCTCACCCAAATGTCCATATCAATATGGCAGCATGGATATGGTGGAAACGGCTTGTATTTCTCGTATTTAGTATATTGTTGTAGTTTATCAGAAAATCTTAATCACCATTATAAAAGTATAAAAGTACATGTATATATGCAAAATCTAAAGATCGCTATCATCAACCGCCACGCAGACGGACCTGATATGCCCATCAGTCCCCGGCGCTGCCCTCCTCGATCTCTTCTTCTCTACCTGGGACTGATAAGTAATTAGCCTGCCTGGTGCTAGGCTCCTTATTTCCTTATTTCCATGCAAAATTCAGAAAGCATAATATATTTTGCAAACATTATATTGTTTCTATTTATTATGGAAATGAATCACAGCAATTAGAGACATAAAAGCATATTTCTGAAAAAAAGTTCAATTGAATACGTAAATGAAAGGTGAACCTACTTAATAGCTAGGCAATGTAGCGTGTGGGTTTCACAGAATTAAACTATTGACTTAATGCACAGAAACAAAAGAAAAACATACACTAAACTGAGACACACACAAAAAATGAATCATAATACAAAATGTTACGGATCAGAGTGGAAGATAAAGAAATATATATAAGGAGAGAGGAGGGGGTGGAGAGACAGAAAAAATGATATATATATTCATATTATATTATACATAATATGGGAAGACAGAGAGAGAGAGAGAGAGATGGAGAGGGAGAGAGAGAGAGAGAAGGAGACATGATGAAGAGAAAAATAAAGCGAGAGAGAAAATAAGTAGTAGAGAGTAAGACGGGACTCGTAACTTTCCTAATTATAATTAGCCTAATAATCTTCTCTGTACTACATCTTATCATTCTTCCTCCGCAACTTTAAATTCTATTTAATACATATTTTACACAGGGTCTATAATTATGTCTACCATGCAAATGTGTATTTTGGTTAATAGAAGAAAGAATTGGTCAACCTTAAATCTCGGGAAATGCCTCGATCCCTATACTTAGCAATATTATCATTATTATCATCATCATCACCACCACCACAACCATCTTGATCAAGGCATCATCACAGTCATCTTTTTTTTTAAATCAACATCATCAGTTCATCACCATTTAATTTTTACTACCATTATCATTTACATCACCAGCAGCATCATCTTCATAATCATCTTCCAAACCACCACCACCACCACCCCACCACCATCATAATCCACATCACCACCACCACCATCATCATCATCATTCACACCACCACCACTATCATCATCGTCATCCACATCACCACCACCACCACCACCACCATCATCATCATCACGTCTTACCGTCTGTGTCGAGGCGAATAAGCAGATTATTTAATTCTGTCAAGGCTCCGCCTGCCGCAACCCACTCGTCGAGCGTCACAAGACCGTTGCCGTCAAGGTCAATGCTTGCAAATGCTACTTCCTTGGTTATATTTCCAGCGAAGTACCTCAAAATGTCGAAAGGGATTCTATACAGACAACAAATGAAACGTAAGGAGAGTGTCGTGAATATAATGCTACGTAGCAGCCTATTCAGTATTGGCTTGATCGTGATGTTTTATCATCTCCGATAGCCCATTTTTGTAATGTAATCAAATTTAATGTATAAATCTTTATTCAATGCCATGTTACAAATTATTACACTCACCTGTTATAAATAATTGTATTTCAGAATTCGAATTGCATACATTAATTGTTGCTAGGTAGGACAAATATTATGCCTTGTCCTACCTACCAACATGTAATGTAATGGTTGCGCATTCTGACTAATGAAATACAATTATTCGTTTAAAAAAATTGTAACGAGGCACTTAAAGATTTGTGCATTTAATTGATTACGTTACAAAAATAGTCTATTGTCCTGCTTAATAAAAACACATATTGCAAAGTTGTGAAGTTAGTTAGCAACTTGGTCCGTATTTTACTAATGCATTTAACACGACATGGGAAGGAAAGAAATCGAGTAAAACTATTTCTGTCCGGCGGACTGAATCAGCGAAAATACAATTCCTTTTTAATATTAGGCGATGTGCACTGTCTGTAATTTCATTTGTGATATAGCGCCACCTTTAGGCTTTCGCGTTTTCCTCAAATGGGAGACTCAGCGAGGACGTACTGACTGTGCGCATTCATTACGTAGATTTGTGCCATAATGGTAACAGAAAAACATGCAATCAAACAATTAAAGGCCAATTATTTTCAATTTTGCTTTCTCCCTCCCCCTTCCCCCTTTTAAAATCTTGTCTGGTAGGATCTGGCATGCCTTTGGTTCATACTGTTTCTCTGTTCTTGGCAAACTTGTTTGCTTGCTTATTTGTCTGAGATTTGGGGAATATTATTATACAGTGATATAGTACTGTGCTTACCTTGGTCTCTGTACGATGAGATGAAGCCAGAAGATCAAAATGAAACGGATAGAAAAGAAGGAGGGAGAAAGAGAGGGAAAGAGAGAGAGAAAGTGAGACAGAGAGAGAGACAAAGACAGATATACAGAGAGAGACAGAGAGAGAGAGACAGGGAGAGAGATTACGATAAAAAGAAAGGGAGGTGAGACAAGAGAGAGAAGTAAGTTAAAGATGAAAGATAGGTAGATAAAGGGAGATAGATAGATATTATGTAGAGAGAGAGATATATATATATAGATAGAGAGAGAGAGAGGGGGGAGAGAGGGGAAGAGATGAAAAGAAAAATAAATAATTTAACACATTGATGCATACTCAAACAATTTTTTTATTTCTTCAATGAGTTTTGGGTATATTATAGTCAGGTTAAGCATTGCACACAAACCGAATTACCATTTTTAATCAATGTAGCGAAATTGCGTTTTACCCTAAAAAGGTGTCATACATGTATTATCGTAAAAACAGCACATTTGAAAGTTTAGCAATGTTTTTGTTACAATGACAAAGTGGGACAAAAAACGCATTAAAATAATTAACAACCCCAAAAAACAACTACACCAACAAAACATTAATATCAAGATTTTTTTTCAAACCTTTCAAACTTAAATGAAAATCGGCCAATCGATGTTTCAAAAAAAAGTATTTAATAATAAAAAAATATATAAAAATCAGAGACCTTCCCCAACTCTCTCCCTGGTGCTGGTATTTTTAAAAAACTTTTATTTATGATATGTTTCTATTCTGCTTTATGTCGCTTTTATGTTAATATTGCAGTGTAAGGACCCAAAGTAAGAACAGTAATGATCTATAAACATTGCTGAATTGGGCTTTCCACCGATTTTTGTCTATGTACATGTATCTTTTTTTTCTTCTTTTTTTTGTAAAATGAATTTATTGATAAATATGTGCTTTTGAACAAATCAAACAATCATACACAATCAATTGAAATAACATCGTAGCTTCTTAACATAGTTCAAATAAAACATGTTTCGTTTTCTTGAATAACAGTGTTTTCAAAAATGCATAGCTTTTTTGTTTGTTTTACAGTTCCTTTCGATCTTTAATCGGTTGTGGATTAGTCTTTTGAAAATACAAATAATAGAGACTTCATGAAACATGAGTTTGCGATTTTCTGCTTGCATAAATGTTAAATAAACTGCGTATTTTGCATATATGATACGAAAATTTAAACTTTTAAATATTTTGTTTTTCAAGTTATAACCTCCAATTAAGACGAACTTGTCAAAAGAAAAATTAACATTGTAAAGTTTTCGAATTATGTCTCCAAATTTTAACCAAAACAATCTTGTGTACTTGCATTTTACAAATAAATGGAGATTGTCGTGTAACTGATATGTACATGTATCAATATTTCATTTTGTATATTTTACTATGTATAATATTTTGTATCTGATTTCGGAAATAAAAACAACAACAACAACAAGCTGTCGAGACTAACAACTCACCTCGGGGCCGATGACACCCGGCCTGCCTCTCCCATTGCCTCGTCCTCCCTGGCCTATCTCCCACGATGGACCCGCTCCAGACACGCATCCCCAGGCCATGGAGATGGTGCACATCATGTACACAGACGTGAGAAGAAGAACTTTCAACATCGTTGACGGCTCGATATCTTAATTGGAAATCTGAAATAAAGAAGAAAATAGTGAGTAGGCTATATATGTATATAAATGCATGGTAAGATACAATTTACTGCACCAAAATGGGAGATACACAATACTTTTTTTAAACGATTGATGGTAAGTCACAATTTGACATATCCCTGAATTAAATAGCCCTCGATCAACTTCGTAGGCCTAGCTACACACATAAAACAACACATACGTGTACAAATATTATTATTAAATATTATTATTATTATTATAAAACAAAATACTAATATGTGAACATAAGCTGATAATAAAGCAACCTATTGGTGATGGTATCAGGAGGTCTATTTTTCTAATTGTTAATTCAAATTTTACCTAATTACTGTAAGTTTAGAATAATTTATGTCAACGTGAAATATGGAAACAAAAATGTGAAAACTATATGGTACGAAGCGTTGTAAAACTCATCTTGAAAATAAAACGAAATACCGTAGACCTACACATCCGTCGTTGCAGCTGAAGTTAAAGCTAGGTTAGTATGTGCCATCATTGTGTGTTTCATAAAAGAGAATTGTACACACAGGATAAGAACATTAATTATCCTTGATGTGTAAAATAATATGATTAGAACCGTACGGAGGCCAACAAGCTGTATAGAGAATAGAAAAGAACTTACCTTATAGTAGCTGTGGCTTACCAGCAAATGTTCGAGACCTTCCCAAGAGTATAGTGTGACAAGCCTAAAGTATATTGAAGTCCCCTCGAAAAATCAGTGAGAGATAATTTAACAAGCGACCTGCATTTACGTATAGGCCTATATAGTTGTGATTTATAGCGAACTGCTTCTGCATTATATAGCCGTCGATCGCGTATTAAAGCGAAACCACCAAGGAAGGTTTTTCCCGGAAATGTTTTGACCTTGTTGTCAGACAATTTTTAAAAGCCTCTCTAAAGTTTTAGAAGCCCAACAAATTTGATTTTAAAAAACACTCACTTCAATTGTATAATGAAGTGAAAGAGGGTGTCACGAATATTGATGAGAGAATACAAAATGAAGTTTTTCTGCGTTAAACACAAAACCCAAGTTTTGTATTTTTTCATCAATATTCGTCTTCAAACACAATTGTTTTTAACATCCTTACAGAGTTGGGTGTTATGTGACATCCTCTTTCACATCATAATATACAATTTAAGTGAAATTTTGCCATCAATTTTTTAGCAAATTTTGGGCTTCCAACACTTTAGAAGGGCTTTAAGTAGGGAAGGGGAGGTGTGAGGACCTCAGCTAGATATTGCATGGCAACATTGATCACGAAAGTGAAGTGAGGGGGGACTCTGTCGATCAGTATAAGCTGCTCTCGTCGTTTTATGTATTGCCCTCCCCCTCCCCCTCCTCTCTCTCTCTCTCTCTCTCTCTCTCTCTCCTTCTGGTTTATCTTCCTTTCTCTTGTATCAGTTACCCCGCGCTTATATGCCCTCCCCTTCTCAGGCCTGTTTTGGCTAAAGGGTGTATGTGAACAGTTTTTCCTTTTTCCTTTTGATCCTCTGGAATAAACTCCCATCAAATATTAAGAATACTAAAACGAAAATTCAATTCAAACGATTGAACAAAAAAATCTCCTTGAAGACAATAGTCACAATATGTAATGTACAAAATTGTTAATGTTTCCATTCTCTTCCTTCCTATCCGTCTTGTTATTTCATGTATAAATTATCCAATACTTTTTTCTTTCTTCTATTAAGTAGTTAAGGGGTCAATTTCCAACAATCCCTTTTGTACTTTTTAAGATTCTGCCCTTTTTTTCCCCAGAACTGATTTGTCATTGATTTTATGTAGGCCTGTGTTGTTTTATGTTGAGAAATAAAAGATTTTTTTTTTTTGGGGGGGGGGTTTGGGGGGGGGAGGGGTACCAGGGGAATCTAGGGTTATTTTCTCTATTTTATAATATTTTCGACTAAACGTTCTAAATATAGGATAAGCAGGAAGCTGTATTGAAGTGTGTCTACAGAAAAATCCTCTCAACTTCTCAAGATATACATTATCGGCAAGAAAACCCAATTAAGCAGGTTGTTCGCGTTCGCTTTTGTTTTTGGTTGTGTTTGTTTGTTTGGCTTGTTTTTTAAACTTGATGGCAAAATAGAAAGCGGAGCTGGATGAGTCATCATTCGCAATAAATGAAGCGAAGGGAAATTTCTCTCGTCAATTTTGTAATAGGGGATCTCCCTCTCTCTCTCTCTCTCTATTCCTCTCTCTCTCTCTCTCTCTCCCTCTCTCTCTCTCTCTCCCTCTCTCTCCCTCTCTCTCTCTCTCTCTCTCTCTCTCTCTATCCATATGCTTTTATGTATTCCCCTTGTTATTCCCACCTCACTGCCCATCGCATCTCCAAATGATTTTTATGTGCAGCTGTCACAAAATCATCATAACACGGTAAAATATATATGTTTCTGTGGCTCAAACGTCCCCTGGAATTGAGACATGTAATTCGACTTCGACTTTATATACGTCACTTTATGTCAATTTGTTGGCAACTAACTATTTTGGTGTTGCTTTGGACTTTTTTCTCGGCTAATTAAGGCTACAATGGTTTTTGTCAAAACTACTATAAGCCTATATTTGTTTTTTCGGTGGCAAAATGGAGTCAAATCTTAAATTTAAATTCAAATAAAACGAATAGGCATCACAGGACAAAAAAAAGATATTAGAATAAATATACATTTTGTTCAAGCAATGAGCTACGAAAAAGAAAACGGGGGCTGAGGGGGGGGGGTAGCATCTGTTATTATTAAGTCAGGAAGTTTTTTTGAACTTTCCCCGATCAAATAGGGTGCTCTTTGGGCTTATCCTTTTCTCTGAACTGCAACCAAATAAAATCCCGTATCAGCTAGATTGACAAGGGTTGAGTTCTGATGTCATGGCTAATAAAAACGGGTTAGTTAATCGACGTGGACCAGGAAACAGGAAATATAACTACGAGGTACAAACTTCGGTGGTAAAATTAAAGGTGCTATTCAGCTTCTATTTTTTCCCTTTTTTAATGAAGAGTATAAATTGTTAATTTGTGCATTATCTGACCTTAATTTCTTGGAAAAATTGTACTTGGGGAACAATTCCATAAGGAGAGACGATTTCCATTAAAAATGATATTACCAAGGTCTTTGACGTTATAATCGGCGTCGACTGTCATCATCGTCGTTTTGATGAAAAGTATTTTATTTCTCGAATTGAAAACCAATAAAACAAAAAAGTCCCCACCTTATACTGAGAGAGAGAGTGAAAGAGATAGAGGACAGAGGGAGAAAGAGAACAAAAGAGAGATAGAGAGAGAGAGGAAAGGAGGGAGTTTATCCACCTAAAGAGAACGCCTCCACACACACACACACACACACATACATATACTTTTTGTGTTTTTAATATTTTTTTGTTGTGCTTCCATTCAACAAATTCATAGAAAACAGATTTACATTTTATAGATAATACAAAAACATGCATATACGTTTCGAATAATAAGACAAATAATGAGAGAATGGAAACAACATAAACTAACTCCCCCCCCCCCCCCCGCCCCCCAACCTCCCTCATCTCCCCTTCACCCCCCAAAAAACCCTCATCTCCCCCCTCCCCCGTAAAAAAGCCTGTGTATAGTTATGTTTTGTTCTTAATACAATTTATTTATATCTCATAAAACAATTCCTTACAAAAAAACGAATATACAATGAGGGTATGCGCACTCTCTTACACACACAACGCACACGCACACACACAAACACACACCCATATAATCACACTCACAGAACCAACACATAACCCACACACCCCACACTGCAATGTCCGGACAGACTTCATCGACGGCGTTGGGAGAAAAAGAGTTTTGTTCTTTTCCGATATATATTGTTATAGATCTTCAGCTATTGGTTTGCTTGTCTTGCCCTTTAATTTGTTATTTTAGCTCTGTATAGATTATCAAGATAATAACTTACTAATATATAAGAAAGCCTACTATATAATAAATCAGTACCAAGATGATTTCAATTTAATCAAAACTTGACTCTCCAGTTTATTAGTATGTACAAACATTGAATATATACAAAATCTGTTAAAATAATTCAAAACAAAGATTTTAAATATGAAAAAACCGAGGAATAATACAGAGACAATGTATCATGAAAAACCTATTGAAGCTCGACAAGTTGATGTATTTACAAAATCGGCACACATAGCATAAAATGGCGTACACAACACAAATATTATCTATCTGAAGGATTAGAGATATCATGAAAATGTGTTACTGTTGGGGAAGACACTCGATCTATAAAACTCCTGATGAACAGGTTACACATATCTTTTGAGTTTCCTTTCGAAGGAAATAGGAAATTATTTTTCTCATACTGAACAACGATAGGGTATTCTTTCCACATTTCAAACATGGCGGATTGATTGGTTTTGAAGATATAACATGAAGTAAAGAAAACGAAAACCATTTGTTGTCTTCTAAATTTACTAACTCAAAAGTGTTTTTTCCATGCAGTTCGAATTTGTATCAACAGCTGTGAATACTTTTTTTTACAAATGTTGAGGTCCGATACATTGCCTTAATTTTGACTGTTATTCTGACACGCGTTTACATATATGTGCGATTCATCAGCTGTGCGTTCTGACGAATATCAGAGGCTCAATGGTCGAGCAGTGGTCTCGCAGTAGAGAGGTTCGATACCAAGTCGATGCTCTGGTGCATTTTGTTAGGTAATTAATAATTACGAAATATATAGGATAGGCCAAACTGCAGGTACATTAGTTGCGTTTATAAGATGATGACGTGATCCTAATTTAATGATTGGTTAAAAGTGTACACGTGACCAGGCATTTATGTTGCCTAACGCGTAATTTGGATAATGACCGGTCATTATATAATGATAATGACCGGTCATTAGTAAAATCATGTTATAAAACATCATTTTATAAAACAAATAAAACATAATCTTATAAAACATATAGTACACATCATTTTGTTCGGGCATTAGTAAAATTACCCACACTTGATACCTTCAAAACAATCCAAACATCCTCACCTATCGCCTCGGGCGTGTTAGACTGTTCCAAAGGTACCTTGTGTGGGTAATTGATACTCAGAACTCGCAAATTCATAATTATAATACACGTCAAAGGTGTCTTATTCGACAGCCTTTTGCAAGAACAAATGTCACTCTGACCTCTTTCCATATCTCTTGCATTAAAGAATGGAACAGTCTGCCTGATGATATAAAAAATAGTACAACTCTTTCTAGGTTTAGAAGTTTATCTAAAACGTACCTGCTTGAAAGACTGACATAGTTTTTATTCGCATCTTAGTAATTTCTCATTCTGAAATGCTTTTTGACCACTAAGGACCTACTCGTCAGTGTGTTTGCTGTGTATGGTGGTGTACGTGTGTGGTGTTTGCGTGTGTGTGTGTGTGTGTGAGAGAGTATTTGTATGTTCTATATTCTGTAGCTTAGTATTTTCATCCATTGTATAATCATACGTAACATTCTTTTTACTGTAAATGTATGTATTTTGTTATAGGGCCCCGCTCACAAGCTTAGCTTCTAAAGGGGTCCTAAAAACCGTTCAGTTTATGATGTAATCAAGTTAGAATATGTTGATTGATGTACTATTACCAGTCTCTTTTTTATGTAACAGATTATATCATGCTTTGTATGGTTTTGAATAAAATGAACTGAACTATGCCCTCACTGCTGTGTATTATTTGTATACTAACCAGCATCACAATCAGTAATATTTATCACCATTAAAAAGAATATTTCAATTTGGAGCGTAACCTGAGCATTCTTACAAAGTGAAATAATTCAAATAATTTAGATGGAATGATAAGTTCAAAAGTCTACCGCCATTAGAATAAATATTAAGAGGGAGTTATACTTTTTGATTGACCGCGTTCATCTTGTATGAATGTACGTACTGCATTTAACAGGCGAAAACGACTCTGTACAATCTGCATGTGTGGGTTTGTTTTCTTCGATTTCTTACATTTTAGTGGCGTTCCAGCTTGAAACATCGGCGCTCATGAAGTCCTCCACGGTGATTATAATGCTGATGGTGTTGTTCATGGAATCTGAAACTTATTTTCTTGGTTCGATTCGGCCGCGAGGGCCACGCGGTCTTCTTGGATCGTACGGGCGAGGCACGTTCTCCCGTAGGCGAGGCAAAGGCTCTGGTAGGCGAGGCAAGGGCTCAGGTAGGCGAGGCAAACGCTCTGGTAGGTCCAAGTTCTCAATGGTTCTTCTCGTTGGTGCAGTCGGTACACTAAAAGGCTTTAGCTCAGCAAGTGAGATAAGTTTATCGCCTGTATGATTTGAACAAAAAAGTCAGTTATGGAAATTGCAAATTTTTTCCCTCAAGACCCACTCTCTCTAAATGAAATTGTTCGAGAAAGTTGGTTTCCATTTTTGGCAAAATATTTGTATTAGTCCTACCAGAAACATTTGTTTGGAAAGATGTATTTCAGTTCAAATTTGATAAGATAAGAGACAATAATATCAAACAATATAATTTCAAATTAATTCATAGAATATTGCCCTCTTTCATGGAAAATCGTACGGTCTAACGAATGTGAAAATTTTCGTGAAAAAGAAACTATTGAGCATTTTATAATTCGTTGCAAGAAATTAAGAGTTTTCTGGAAAATTATCTCAAGAATTATATATTTCATCTTTAAAATAGAAATTAAAATTGAATTGAAAATGTTATAGATTGGATATAAAATAAATAACAGAAATTTTACTTTACTTAATTTTTTGATAAATTATGCTCAACTAATAGGCCTATAACAGTAATTACGTTAAGCGGAACTTTGGGGAAGTACCAACCAATCCAAAGAGGTTAATAAATAATTTGATTTCTTCATTGAAATGTTATATGAAATACAAAGAAAACATAAGATACTTCGATAATGAAGAAGTTAAGAAAGTATTAGAAATTTTATAATGATTATTTTAAGAAATTATGTTGATCCTGTATTATAATTCATATGTTTCATTATACTTGTTTTGTAAATAGTCTATATGTATTTTGAAATGGAATAATAAAGTCCCTCTGAAGAGGTAAAGAGAAGAAAAAAAAATTATCACCATATTCTAATCATCGACATCACCGTCCGTGTTGTCGTCATCATCATAAAAAAACCAACACAAATAAAAACAATAACAATAACCATTAAAACAGAACCATGGGCATCTATATATTGGCATCATCATAATTATGCATTCATCATCATCGACGACATCGTCCGCAATGTCATCATCATATCATCATAATCATTCTTAATCTACAATATCAACGATATTAGAATTATTTACACAATGTGGTCATCGTCATGATCATCGATCACCACCATCCTCCTCATCATCATCATCTTCACCATGACCATAATGACCACCTCTTACCATTAGCGTCAAGGCGAAAGAGCATGTAATTGAATTCTGTCGTGGCGCCGCTTCCCAAAGTCCACTCTTGTATGGAAACCAGACCATTACCATCAAGATCAATGCTTGCGAAAGCTGATTCCTTGCTGACCAGTCCAGCGAAGTATCTCGCAACCTCGACAGGTATTCTATACAGTTCAAATGGGAAGAGAGTAAAGGGATAGAAATTTTTATTTACACGTATTATACATTTTGGCGGTACTAATCTAATA
The DNA here is from genome assembly GCA_035222895.1 of Strongylocentrotus droebachiensis. Lineage (NCBI taxonomy): Eukaryota > Metazoa > Echinodermata > Echinoidea > Camarodonta > Strongylocentrotidae > Strongylocentrotus > Strongylocentrotus droebachiensis. Next base: position 152,604 of record JAVYIG010004166.1, on the reverse strand, counting down.
ATACTTTTGCCCTGCATATAGTATTAAAAAATGTAATTAAGTTTTGAACGATGTTTGCAGTTAAAAGCCTCAAACTGTCTGATACCTGATATATAAGAAAGACCTAAAGAAAACTCATTCAAGACTAGAGACACTATATATGGTAACCACAATTTTTACAAGAATGTATCTTCATGTGATTCAAGGTAATTAGAAACAATCCCGGCAACATCATATAGTGTAAGGTTTGGGTTTCTCCCTCCACAGACACGGCGGATTCAGCAAAAGTAGCTAATATTGAAACATGAGACGGCATGAAAAAACAAGAAAAACATTTAATAAAGTATTGGGAAGAGTACACTAGGAAAAACATAAATCATGATATTTCGTGTGGTCTCACCCTATTTATAGTGCCCCGTTGATAAGGTCGAGTGGTACAATTACAATATTTTAAACGTAACGCTTGTTAACACACAATAAACACTACCTGTATAACTTGTGATCATAGAAAGTGTCTCAAATAATATAAAGAATTCGTGTCGCAGAACTTTGTCAACAGTCAGGCAATTTAAAAGTTACAATGAATAAAATATTACAATTTACAAGTTTGTGACATAATGATAATTATTGATAAGTTAATTAGAATTAGTCAATGTGGCGGAAATGAATAATATATTTTATTTTATTAGTGCTATTGGGGAAAGCTTTTATCACCATGTAAACTCGATGGCTTCTCTTCTTTGAAATTACACAGTACATTGCTTTTTGTATTTTTGAATGCTCTATGCAAATTCAAATATTATCATAATTAATACTCGAAATAAATATGATTGTTCTTACCTTGGGCGGATTGGTCCCTGTGAAGCGAGCACAAGGGTCAAAGAGGGTGAGAAAAAAAAGAATAACAGGTAGGCACAAGAGGACAGAAAGAGAGAGAGAGAGAAAAGAGATAGAGAGAGAGAGATGGGTGAGAGGTGAGAAGGGGTGAGGGAGAGAAAGAAAGCGGCTGTTATTTTAACAATAAAAAGTGCGGATAATAACGTAAACGAAAATATTGAATAACATTTCTAATGAAACTTGAGTTTTAACGAACCTGAGGCATATTATAGTATTGAAAGATATGAATAAAAAAGCAAGCTGCAAGCATCAGCTTTTAAAATCATTACAGTATAATGATAGTGCAGCTGTAATAATTAAAAGGAGGCGGGGGGTAAAAGACCTTCGGGTGACAGATTTCAGAGTAAGTAACTAAACAAGATGTGCTGAGTGGAGTAGAAAAGGGCATCACAATACAATTTCGATTGGAAGAGAATACAATTATCTGTACTGATAAAATTAGCCACAGACCATTTTACACATGAGACTCTTCTTTGCTGGATCTGACAATAATTCTGAGAAGAATTTTGTGTGTGTGTGGGTATGGGCGGTGTGCTTTGATGGGGGTACACCCTTTGTTTATCCTCATAGAACCACCAGGATGCAAGCCGAATGAAAACTCACCACGGGGCGTTCTGGGTCTCCTGGTCCGACAACACCTGGTCTAGGTCTAGGTTTACCAGGTTTACCAGCCAGTCCAGGTCTACCCGGCTGGCTTATCTCCCACGATGGGCCCGCACCACTCACGCAACCCCAGGCCATGGAGATGGTGCACATCATGTATGCAAACGCGAGAAGAAATTCTTTCATCATACTTGCTGGTTTCGCGGAAACCTGAAATGAAACGAGTATTTGTGGTGAATACATTTGAATTTGAATTTATTAACAACAACACATCACAATAATGACAGTACATATGAACAATCATACAATGCAAAAAAAAAAATAATAATAATAATAATACTGATACATGTATACATAACATAAGAGTAATGTCGATTGAACAGTAATGGTTTTAAAACGATATTTTTTAGACATACATCTGCATACTATTAAATGTACAAAAGATATATACTTAAATATGCATATTACTATGTTTAGGTGAAGTTGTTAATTGGAACTAGAAGTTAGCACAAGTGCTAGTCGAGCCTAGTTCCATTCTTTGGCAAGTTTTTTTTTCTGTTAATTTGTTTTTACATATGAATGTAAAACTTGTTTGTTTTGTATTTACATATATACAGCAAAATAATACAATATTATGTAACTTTTTTTCTTTACTAAAATGAAAAAATAAAAATAAAAAAGCTTAAGCGTAAAGCATTATAATAAAAAAAAAAAAATCTTCGAAGAAATAAAATCATCAATGTGTTCATAAAAATGAAAAGGATGTATTAATAAAAATAATCATACACATGTACGTACATGCACAAATACTGTAATAGCTTAAGGCCGCTATAAGTGTATACATATATAAAAGGACGACAAGTAATATAAAAGGAAAAAACGAAGGGGGTGGGATTGAGCCCATGTCATTTACATAGAAGGTAGGTGGAAAGATGTCTCCGAAAAGATAACCTAATAATAATGTTCACGTTCAAGTTCAAGTTCAATTATTTCATAATTGATTATACATACAATAAAGGGTACCATAAAAGACAAAGACGTTGGCTTGTTACTTGCTCTTCGCGTGCAAGCGGGCATTGAATTTACATTGCCAACGAATTATACCGTAGATACAGATTTTGCAATATGAATTAGTAAGCATTAGATTTTATTGGCTATATAACTTGTTTACATACAAACAGAAAATAAACAATATTTAGGTATGTGCGACGGCTAATGAACTAAATGAACGTGATTATACACTTGCACAAAAAAACAGAGAAAAAGAAAAACATGTTTTAATATCATTTGCTAATCGTGACCTCTATAGTAAAACTTACTGTGTTGACATGACCCTCGTATTGTTAGTTTGTAATTGTGTGCTTATATTAAGAAATAACAACAGTACAACATCAGGAATTAAATATAATTAGTATTCGGAGCTATACGATATCTGACGAATAAAATACCTTGACTGTGAGAGCCGGATTCTGAACCGTCTTGAGAGTGTACTGCTAAGTCTGAAGTCCTCTCGACAATCAGCGAAAGTCAACAAGCAACCAACTCTCTCTGCATCAATACTGAATCGATCAACTGCCGTTTCTTAATAAAATGTTTTTTGCTAAGCCAAGCTGTTATATATACGACTAGACTGTTTTGTCCAGTCCCTACCTGTATGACCGTTACCCGGATATACGTGGTAACCTTGGTTTAAAATTGTCTAGTGATTGGGTCAAGATAATTAAGGGGAGGGGGCGGGGCGGAAATGAAGTGGGTTGAAGCTTGTAGAAGGCGCTGTCGTCATCATTTCGCATAGATCGACAGAAGAGAAGCCTCTAATAATTTAATTTTCTTCTCTCTTTCTCCATAGTTTTATATTCTTTACTCTCTACCCCCCCCCCCTCTTTTTTCCCTCCCATTCAGATTATGATTCAGATGAAGTTATATAGTGCACATCTAGCTCAAATATGATTCTTAAATTGGAAGTCCACTTTATTAAAGGTACTATGTCCCTTTTGCAGCCAACCTCAAATTCTGTAGAACTTTGCAGGAATTATGAATATGTCATGTATTATATCTGTGAAATTTAAACGTTAGCAGTGTCTTCCTATTCAAATTATGCACGGAAACCCGTTTACTTGCTAGACTTCACTGTCAGACACTATTGAGTGACTGACTGCCTTTTTTTCCTTCTTTGGTATTAAATAACATACATGAAAAGAGTTGTAAAGGGTACATGAGCATTTGTCTACATCAATAACCCACTTCTTGTGATGGCCAAGATTAAACTGATTAAATCTTTGCGCAGCATAAAACGTATGACCATTCGGTACAATTGTCGGTACATTCGGGCTCTATAGCCCTACAGTCGATTTGACAACTAATAGTCGTTATTTTCCCACTTGAAGACATTTTCAAGCCCCACCTTTTTTAGGGAAGTTCTAAATTAGTATTATCTTTCAAATGCAGTTGGAATTTAACTTTTTCATTTGGTTTGAATATAGAAGCAGAAAAATAGGAGGAACAAGGCAATTAAAGATCGAGCAAATTCCGATTGAAAATTAAGGAAGTTATACAGGGGTTGTATAGAAACTTATTTGTAATAATAACATTCAAGGTGCATGTATGATTCAACATTTTCTTGAGGGAAATTTTGTTTAAGTCTTCTTTTTTTTTTAAATATAGAGTAGAGGAAGGGAACCTCGCAAGACGCGGCACAGAGTCGCCAATTAGTGTTTGATTGATCACAACTTCAAAAATTCACAACTTTTCTAAAAATATTAATCGGAATTGGCTCAATATTCCACTGACTAGCTGTTGCCCTCATTTTATACTTTTATCAAAACCAACTTAATATCAGGGTAGACTTCCCCTTTCACGACATTTAATGTATTAAATTAGAAAGTACGCGTGTATCACCCAATTTCAGGAGAGATGGACATAATTAAGCTTATCTTCGTCAAGTTAAACTAAATTCCATATTACCATGCAAACATTGTTTCCGTAAGCTTACTACATTATACTTACTAAATAGGGAGGGAATGATATGGGTTTTATCATGAACCTGCTACCATGGTTTTATCCTATACAAGCAGACCCAACTGGTACAAATATTGAGAACTTAAGAATATCATACATTAAATTTGTATTGAAGCTTGGCTAGAAGTAACTTAGGCCCATTTTTTTTTTTACACACACCCGTTATCAAGTTTATACTTTGTTTGACCCCGGAGAGCAGCTTGGTAATTAGAACCTGCTAGAACAGTTAGTTTCGAGAGTTTCAATAGGTTGATCCGGAGGTTTCTGCACAAATATGGAGTTATGGCCAGAGTTATGGTAGGTTACTCGGAAATACAGCTGGCAAAACGCTAGGAGGAGGATTGTGATGTCATCCCTAATCAGGGGTATTCCGTGACGCAGCTGGAAAATAAAAGTGATTTGTGGATCCACGAAATAGGCTCGAAGGTCCTGATTTGGGAGGGTATTTTTTAGAAGGTGATAATTCAGTGTTTGTTGGAGGTAAATCTATAATTGTGATTAAATTAGTACTACTTGGAAAAGTGGAATGGAAAATTGAAAACAAAACTTTTTCTTCTTTGTTCGTTGAATTTCTCCAGTCCTGGATAATTTCGGTATTCTTGGGAATCGCATTTATGGGGGGGGGGTGACAAACGTAATAGGGGGGCCAAAATGTCAGTACATATGGGAATAGATGGCTTTTAAAACCCGCATCTGTGTTCATTGGTTATTTTAATGTTTCTTATACACCCTGAATGGATATTCTGTCTTATCACATGAACAACACCGTATAGTGGCATAGGGCTGGACCAGCCACTGAGGGGAAGGGGCACATATCTAGAGTCCATAGCGTACTGGGAGAGATAGTTGTGATACGCGGACACGTAAGTGATCCAAAGTCAAATCATGGATCTCCAAATAGCTCCCTCTCATAGAGATTGGGGGAACTCATCTCTCTCAGTACGCTATAAGTGAAGCCATATATGAACTTGTCTTACACCAGGAGAATGGAATGCTAATTAACAAGTTATACCGATCGGGGAGAGGGTCCTATTTTCGTCTTTTCACTTTCCTTTCCATCCTCTCCCCTCCCCCTTCTCTCTTTGTTTTCTCCTATAGATGAGGATGAAAGACTATAGGGCATTTATAATCTGTGCCTCTCATACATATCATTATGCATTGCCCTATTAAATACAACACTTTTGCATATTAAAAGTAAACGGTTTGGAATAACCAAGAACATGATCGCAAAGACTTTCGAAAATTAAACCTGATGCAATCACAATAGCCTTTTTCATCACCTATTAAAATGAGCGTACATCAAAATGAGAGTTTACGTCATCCAAATTTGATTTCTATGTGATGTACAGTTGGGGGTGAAAGAACATTAACCAACAATTTTCACAAAAAGGAAAAAACTGAAAAAAACAATAAAATTAAAAATTTCTGTATAAATATTGATTCAATCAACTAAGCAAACTTTTGTATATATGGTCTTGATATTTGTTTCCCGGATGTAAGTGGTCAGTAACCTAGGTTTCGAATTAATTAAGGGGAGGGGGTGGGGCGGAAGGAAGTGGATTGGAGTTTGTAGAAGGCGCTGTCGTCATCAATTCGCATAGATCGACAGAACATTATGGAAACGTTGTATCATCCGCTCAATCTGATTTGCGTGCATAGACCAAATAAGCATTTTCGGATGAAAAAGTGAACTTATATTAAAAGTGCGTTTCTTTCCAGCATTGGGATGCCCGGTACTGTACTTTTGTCGGGAAAAAACATGGTTATCCAGCACAATGCAGTCTCTTTTTGCGCTGGAGAAGAGCAAAATAGCGATGTTTTTGTTAACACTACTAAGCCTATATTTATTTTTCAGAGGCAAAATGGATTCATTGCCTTTCAATTAAATCTAAGTTGAAAGAAAAATAATAGGTATTACGCGACAAAGATACCATTCGAATAAATATACATCTTGTTCAAGCAATGAGCTACTAAAAAGCAAACCAGGAACAGGGGATTAAAATCTGCTACTGTTCAGTCAGGGAGTTTTCAGGAGATATCCCCGATCAAATTAGGGTGCTCTATGGGATTATCCTCTTCTCTGAGCTGTAACAAAACAAAATCCCGTATCAGCGAGAGTAGCAAGAGGTGAGTTCTGATGTCATGGCTAATCAAAGGAAAATAAAAGGGGTTTGTAAATTGACGCGGACCAGCAAACAGGAAATATTACTTCCAGGTATACACACTTCTGTGGTAATTAAAATTAAAGGTGCTATACAGCTCCTCTTTTTTTTAATGAAGAGTGCTTATTGTTTATTTTTGCATTATCTATCCGTAAGTGCTTGACAAATTATGATTGAAAGTTATTAGCGAAATGAGATTATCATTGAAGTTTGAAGGAGATATTTTGCTGTCGTTGCCAGGGTTGGCCGGCAAATACCTGGGCGGGAAACACCGGGCGATAAATACAACCTATTATAGCACAATTTGAAGAAAAGAAGGGAAATACTGGGAAATTTTCCAAAAACATTATTTTGAAAACCCTTTGGTTCTTTGAATTTTTTGACCAAGTATTATTATCAAAAACAAAAAACAATGTAAAAAGCAATTTAATACTATTTAGATAGGTCATGAAAATGCTTGAATGATGGAATCCCTCTTATCTGCCGATGCTATAGAGGTCCCTCCATTCCTTATACTGTGTATCTTCATCAAAGATGGGCATTTGATTTTTTGTTCAGCTTTTAAATATTCCTGAAGCATACTGTAATTGTAATGGTGCCGTTATAAAAGCGGCCTGTCCATTCACATATTTGTACCCTTCCAAAATGTATATTTGATTGTATTTTGATTCAGACCATTCTCAATTGGCAACTATTTCTGTATGATATGTTTTTCACTCATGTACGTGTTTATATTACCAGGAGATTGACAGCTTATAACCAACAAGAGAAGGTGATGCAACATAACTTGAATCTGTGTCTAAAATGAATAGAATATCCAAACAAGCAATCTAAGAAACCCTTGAACAAGTTATTACAAATAACAACTAAGATTTTTGTTTAAAATGTAATTGATGAAATTAAGTAAGCTGGCTATGTTTGCTATTTCACATTATACCATTTCAAATATACGTGTATGAATATTCCCGGGTATTTTCCAGTATTTCCCGGGAAATTGCCAACCTGGATGTTGTAGGCCAAGTAAAATGATTCATAATTTCTCGTTCCGATTTTAAAAAAAGTAAAATATAACAAAACAATATGCACTTTCTGTGTACTTTTGTCGGGAAAAAACATGGTTATCCAGCACAATGCAGTCTCTTTTTCGCTGGAGAAGAGCAAAATAGCGATGTTTTTGTTAACACTACTAAGCCTATATTTATTTTTTCAGAGGGAAAATGGATTCATTGCCTTTCAATTAAATCTAAGTTGAAAGAAAACGAATAGGTATTACGCGACAAAGATACCATTCGAATAAATATACATCTTGTTCTAGCAATGAGCTACTAAAAAGCAAACCAGGAACAGGGGGTTAGGATCTGCTACTATTCAGTCAGGGAGTTTTCAGGAGATATCCCCGATCAAATTAGGGTGCTCTATGGGATTATCCTCTTCTCTGAGCTGTAACAAAACAAAATCCCGTATCAGCGAGAGTGACAAGAGGTGAGTTCTGATGTCATGGCTAATCAAAGGAAAATAAAAGGGGTTTGTAAATTGACGCGGACCAGCAAACAGGAAATATTACTTCCGGGTATACAAACTTCTGTGGTAATTAAAATTAAAGGTGCTATACAGCTCCTCTTTGATGAAGAGTGCTTACTTTTTATTTTTCCATTATCTGTCCGTAAGTGCTTGACAAATTATAATTGAAAGATTTGAGCAAAATATATTATCGAAGTTTGAAGGAGGTATTTTGCTGTCGTTGTCAGAGCTGGCTGGCAATTACCAGGGCGGGAAATACCGGGAGATAAATACCACCTATTATAGCAAAATTTGAAGAAAAAAAGGGAAATACTGGAAAATTCTCCAAACAAATTTTTAGAACCCTTTGGACCTTTGGATTTTTGACCAAGAATTATTATCAAACACAAAACACAATGAAAAAAGCAATTAAATGCTATTTAGATAGGTCATGAAAATGCTTCAATGATGGAATCCCCCTTATCTGACAATGCTATAGAGGTCCCTCCATCCCTCATACTATAATGCGTATCTTCATCAAGGATGGGATTTTGATTTTCGATGGAATTTAGTCTGATTGCTATGTTTGCTATTTCATATATATACAATTTCATTTAATTTCGTGTACTTTTGTATGCCACTTGGATTTCAGGGGGATGGGGGCAATTGTCTCTTCTAATTCCCTATTATCTGCCAATAAATGGTAAAGAGGTCTCTCCCTTATACTGTGTACCTTCATCAAAGATGGGCGTTTGATATTTTTTTCTTCAGCTTTTGAATATTCCTAAAGCATACTGTAATTTTGATTATAAAAGGAACCTCTCCATTCACATATTTGTACTCTTCGAAAAAGTATACTTGATTGTATTTTGATTCAGACCATTCTCAATTGGCAACTTTTTCTGTATGATATGTTTTTCACTCACTATTACCAGGAGATTGACAGCTTATAACCAACAAGAGAAGGTGGTGCAACATAACTTTAATCTGTGTCTAAAATATGAATAGAATATCCATACAAGCAATCTAAGAGACCCTTGAACAAGTTATTACAAATAACAACTAAGATTTTTGTTTAAAATGTAATTGATGAAATTAAGTAAGATTGCTATATGTTTGCTATTTCACATTATACCATTTCAATGATACGTGTATGAATATTTCCGGGTATTTCTGGGTATTTCCCGGTAAGTTGCCAACCTGGATGTTGTAGGCCAAGTAAAATGATTCATAATTTCTCGTTTCGATTTTTTTTTTTCGAAAGGGAGGAGGATATGCCATATGCCTTCAAAGACGATATACTGAGAGAGAGAGAGAGAGAGAGAGAGAGAGAGAGAGAGAGAGAGAGAGAGAGAGAGGGGGCAGGGGGGTTATAGACTGAGGGAGAAAAGACAACGTGAAATAAGAGAGGGCGACCACTCCTCAGAGGCCTTTTTTCAACACTTCATCCACCTATAGAGAACGTCTCCACACACACATTTATAAACACACGCGCACTCACGCACACGCACAAACTCGTGAACGCACAGACCCAACACACAACCCACACACACCTCCACACAGCAATTCTTCCTCGATGTCCAGACCCAATTTATCTACGCCATTGGGAGAAAAGAGCGAGTTTTCACCGATATGTATTGTTATAGATATTTAGCTATTGGTTTGCTTGTCTTGCCTTTGCATTTATTATTTTAGCTCTGTATAGATTATTAAGATAATAACTGAATAATACATAAATAAGTCTACTAAATAATGAATCAGTACCAAGATGATTTAAATATAATCATTCATTTATTCTCCAGTGTATTACTATGTACAAACATTGAATATATATACAAAGTATTCAAAATAATTACATAAAAGATAGAAATTTGAAAACAGAGGAATCATATAGAGACATGAAACCCCTATTTAGGCTCAGCAATGTGGTGCATCTACAAACTCGGCACTCATAGTATAGAATAGGGCGAACGACACAAATATTTTCTATCTGAAGGGTTTAAGAGATATCACAAAATGTGTTACTGTTGGGGAAGGCAGCTCAATCACTAAAAATACGAATAATCAGGTACACATATCTTTTGAGTTTCCTCCTGAAGGAAACAGGAAGTTATTTTTATCATATTGAACGACGATAAGGTAGGGATACCGGGGACAAATGCAACACGGGGCGGTTCTAGGACAATTAACCCCTGGGCAATCACCCCTGGAAAACTACCCACAAGGACAATTACCACCCCCCCCCCCCAGGAAAAATGATCCCCGGAGAATTCCCCCCAGTGGACATTACCCCCTGTGGACATTACCCCCCGAGGACAATTACCCCCAGGACAATTACCCCCAGGACAATTACCCCCAGAGGATGCATAAATGAAATCTTACATTCTAATTTCTTTGTTGTGCCATTGGTGGTGAGAGTGGCTGTAACGCATACGCATCTGTGCGCAATATATTGTTCAATTTCTGAGAAATGTCATTTCTGTTCTTTACTCAGTGGCAAAAACTACGGGGGAATAGGGCAACTTCCACCCCAACATCGAACTGAATGATTTGAAAAGACTGAAAGAACTTCATTAATAACTAAGAAAATGAAAGTTTATGAATTTTTCTGTAGATAGCAATTTGGAAAGAAGCTTGCATTATACGTCACAGTGTTACAAATTCCTCGGGGGTGATTGTCAATAGGGGTTGTTGTCCTCGGGGGGGGGGGGTTGTCCTCGGGAGGTTATTGTCCTCGGGGGTAGTTGTCCTCGGGGGCAGTTTTCCTCGGGGGTAATTGTACTCGGGGGTAGTTGTCCTCGGGGGTAATTGTCCTCTGGGGGTAGTTGTCCTCGTGGGTAATTGTCCTCAGGGAGTAATTTTCCTCGGGGGTAGTTGTCCCCAGGGGATAATTCTCCGGGGTTAATTTTCCGGGGTTAATTGTCCTTGGGGGTACTTGTCCTCGGGGGTAATTCTCCGGGGGTAATTTTCCGGAAGGTAATTGTCCTTGGGGGTAGTTTTCCGGGGTTTTTTTCCGGGGGTGATTGTCCAGGGGGGTAATTGTCCTGATACAGTCGAGGATATATCGAGTAATTACAAGATACATGCGATGAAACTGCAGGTACACTATCGTTGCGTCTAACCAGCGTTACAATCAGATACGTGTTAAAAAAAAGAATATATCAATTTGGAGTGTAACCGTAACATCCTTACAAACGTGGACTAATTCAAATAACTTAGATGTTCAAAAGTCTCCCGCTATTAGTATTAGGAATATCTTAAGATGGTATTATACTTCTGATCAATCACGTTCAGCTTGTATAATGTGTACGTACTGCATTTGAAAAACGTTGAAAACGTCTCTGTACAACAATCTGTGTGGGTTTGTCCTGTTCGATTTCTTACATTTTAGTGGCGTTCCAGTTTGAAACAACGGCGCTCATGAAGTCCTTCACGATGATTATAATGCCGATGGTGTTGTTCATGGAATCTGGAACTTATTTTTTTGGTTCGATTCTTGGTTCGAACCGGCCTCGATGGCCACGGTGTCTGCTGATTTTTGGGTCGTGTAGGCGAGGCTCCCGAGGCAAGATCTCTGGTATGTTCACAATGGTTCTTTTCGTTGGTGTAGACGGTAGACCAGGAAGACTAAACGGTTGTAGCTCAGCAAGAGAGATAAGTTTATCGCCTGTGTGATTTGAAGAAAAAGAGAAGGAAATGACAGTCAGTTATAAAAATTGCACACTTTCTTTTTCAAGACCCAATCTCTCAAAATGATGCGATGGTGATAATAATTGTTATAGTATTCATTAAATTTTAAAAAAAAACCTAATTAACACCTTTGTGTAATTTTCAGCAAATCCTAAACTCATCATGTTACATCAATTATTAAAATTACAAAACAAAAGATTTTAACAATTTCTTCACCAGACTGAAATTGTCGTCATCTTCATTGACATAATCATCATCATCGTCGTCATTATCCTTATAATAATGATGATCATCATCACTATCATATCATCACCGCCATTACCATCCTCATCCTTAACATCATTATTCGCATTGACGTCATCATCATCATTAACAAAAACAACAATAATAATAATAACAATAGTCATTTAAAACAGAATTATAGGCATCTGTATATTGTCAATATTATAATCATTCATCGAAAAAGTTGTCCGCATTGTCATCATCATCATCATAATCATTCTTCATCAACAATAGCAAAGAAATTAGCATTTTCTGCACATTGTCGTCATCATCATCATCATCATCGCCTTCCTCATCATCATCATCATCATCATAATCATGACCACCATGACCATCTCTTACCATTAGCGTCAAGGCGAATGAGCATGTAATTGAATTCTGTCACGGCGCCGCCTCCCAATTTCCACTCTTGTATACAAACCAGACCATTACCATCAAGATCGATGCTTGTGAAAGCTGATTCCTTGCTGACCAGTCCAGCCAAGTATTTCGCAACCTCGACGGGTATGCTATGCAATTTAAATGGGAAAAGAGTAAACAATGTTGCAGTAATAATCTAATAATACGTTTTCCCTGCTAAATTGAAGAATGAAAGTTTTGAACGATGTTTAGCAACTAAAAACTAAAAAGCATCAATCTGTGTGCTGTATATGAGGTATCAGAAAGACCTTATTTCGAGGAAATCGTCATAGAACAGAGGCATTTTGTACGGTTACTATTTTTTACAAGAATTAATCTTAATGTGATTTAATTTATTAGAATTAGAAAAAAATCTTGACAAGATTATATGACATTGTAAGTTATTGGTTTTTGTTTTGGCTTTCCACATGGTGGATTCAGTAAAAGGAGGAAAACATATAAAAACACGAGACGATATAACAAAAAAGAACAATCAAGACATTCAATAAAGAATCGGGAAAGTCTACACTTTTTAATATATATGACAACCCAGCAAGGACCAGGAAAACACTTGTCATAATAGTTCGTGTGCAGGATATAGGTTGGTCTCGCCCTTTTCATGGACCGCCAATTGTTATAGTCGAGTGGTGTATCGCTTGTTTACAAACAATAATCACTACAATGTATCATTTGCAATCATGGAAAGTGTCGCATATAATATAAAGGATCCATGTCGCAGAACTTTGTCTACAGGCATGCATTTAAATTGTTTACAATGAATATGATATTACAATTTACAAGTTTGTGACGTAATAATGATGCTTAATAAGTCATAATAGGTCAATGTGGCGAAAATAAATGATATCTTTTATTTTATTAATGCTATTGGGGAAAGCTGTTATCAAAATGGATAGAATTAATGGTTATTCTTGTTTGAAATTAAACAGTACATTGCATTTTGTTATGTTTGAATGCTCTATGTACACGAATTGTATTATAATTATTACTAGAAATAGATATGATTGTTCTTACCTTGGGTGGCTTGGTTCCTGTGAGGAGGGCAGGAGGAGCAGATGGAGGGGAGATAGAGGATAAGAAAAAAAGTAGAAAAGGTAGGCACAAGAGGTCAGAAAGAGAAAGGGAGAGTGCATGTGTGTGATAGATAGAGAACAGAGACAAAGAGGGAGAGAGACAGAGAGGGAAAAAAGGGAGATGGAGGGAAAGAGAGACGAGTAGGAGAGAAGGGAAGAGAGAGAGAGAGAGAGTGGTGTGTGAGAGAGAGAGAGAGAGAGGGGGGGGGAGAGAAATTGGTAATTTGAACAATACAAAGTGAGAATAATAACGTAGACGAAACTACTGATTGACATTTCTAACGGAGCTTTGGTTTAACGTACCTGAAGCATTTTTAAAGAAATGAATTTTTAAAAAGCAAGCAGCATGCATCTCAAAATAGCTTTCAAAATCCTTAATCTAGAATAATAGTGCAGCTGTAATAATTAACAGGAGGAGCAGGGGAGGGGGAGTCCCTTCGCCTTTCATATAGTGAATAACTATATAAACAAGATGTGCCAAGTGGAGGGGAAGAGGGGTATCAAAATCAATATCGACTGAAAGAGATTAACAATATCTGTAGTGATAAATATAACCATAACCATACATGTGGCACTTCTCTGCTTGATCTGGCAACGAGAAAAAGTTTGTGTGCGCGCGTGTGTGTGCGCGGGATTTGTTTATCTTTACAGTACCACCACTAGGATGCAAGTCGAATACAAACTCACCACTGGGCCTTCTGGGCCTCCTGGTCCGACAAGACCTGGTCCGACAAGAACCGGTCTGGCAATTCTGGCAAGAGCTGATACTACCCATTTTCCTTGTTTACGTCCGGGTCCAGGTCTACCTCCTGGTCTAGGCCTACCCGGCTGGCTTATCTCCCACGATGGGCCCGCACCACTCACGCATCCCCATGCCATGGAGATGGTGCACATCATGCATGCAAACGTGAGAAGAAATACTTTCATCATACTTGCTTGTTTCACGGAAACCTGAAATGAAACAAGCATAAAGTAAAGACATAATGTTCACATTCAAGTTCAATTTAAAATTTCATAATTGTTAATACATGTACAAATATTCAAGGGTACCATTAAAGACTATACAAAAAAAGTTTACACCTAGAAAGTTGCTAATTATTTTAAAAACCGTCTATGAACAGTAAATTGTTATACATCTTATAAAAAAGTGTTTAATCCCAAATCATTTGGTATCATTTTTGTGTTGGTATGTGTTCACGCTTGGATAAACAGGAGACATTGTTGGCGAGAGTGCAAAAATCGACTTGCGCCAAAGTTGCTTTTGTGATGTTTGAATAAAACAATTGGGATTTGGGTATTAATTCGGCCTTTGCAGATCCAAATAACATCCCTAACAAAATTAATCATGCCACACATATCAAATATCGAATATCAAATATCAACGAACATTTGTGCGCATGTGTGCGTACACGACTTTGCTTCTGCAAAAAGCATATGCAATGCATTTCATTTGATACATTCAATTCATTCTCTCACTCCACTATTCCCAACATAATACATACTGTAGGCATCACTTTGGCGCAAGTCGATTTTTGCACTCTCGCAAAGAATGCCTCCTGTTCATCCAAGCGTGAAAACATACCACACAAACATCATACGAAATGATTTGGGGAAAACACTCTTTCACAAGATGTATAACAATTTACTGTTCATAGATGATTTTAAAAGTTATTAGCAATTTTCTAGGTGTAAACTTTTTTTTTGACTCGCACGGTATAAGACAGATCTTGTCACATCCGACGACCGACGTCGTTTTGTTAATTGCTCGTCGCGTGCTATCGGTCGGTCATGAAAGATATTCACATTGCCACCTTATTATACCGTAGATGCAGATTTTGCAGTGTGTGAATATAGTAAACAGAAGATTGTATTGGCTAGATAACTTGTTTACATACATACATACAAAATATATACAATACTTAGGTGCCTGTGATGGCTAATGAACGAAATGAACATGATAATAAACTTGCAAAAACACCGAGAAAAAAGAGAAAAAGTTTAATGTCGTTTTCTAATCGTGGCCTCTAAAGTAATACTTACTGTATTGAAATGATCCTCATATATAATGTAATGGTGTGCTTATATTAAGAAAAAACTACAATATATTACATTAAGAATTATTTTGTATTAGTACTTTGTTTCTAACAGAGGTCGATTCTATACGATATCTGAAAAATAAAATATATACCTTGATTGGACGTGATCGAGAGCAGAATTCTGGGACCCTTTTTAGAGTGTACTGCTAAGTCTGAAGTCCCCTCGACAATCAGCGAAAGTCAACAAGCAACCAGCTCTCTCTGCATCAATACTGATTCGATCAACTATCGTTTCTTAATGAAATGTTTTGTGCTAAGCCAAGCTTTTGTATATAATATATACGACTGTATAGTCCAAACCTGTATGATCGGGATGATTGTATTCCGGATATACGTGGTGTTACCAGATAGAGTTGAAATTGGATTGGGATTGGATGGAGATACCGTCTCGAAAGATTTTACCCTTATCAGACCACAGATCCCCTGTGGCAAATGTTACGAAATGTTACGCAACGCCGTCTGCTTCATCGGTCTAAAAAATATGGAGTCATCGAGCTTATATAAGACCCCTGTTACACATGCGTCGGCTTTTAAAGTGGGCCCCGGAGGCGGCCTCACACCTGCAATTTGAAGCCGCCTCGAGATCATCAAACCCCTGTTACACATGATCTCGGGCCCGCAATTTTGCGTCTACACATAGGCCGGCCTCACGTCGCCTTTTCACGAGCTGATGTTAGGGCAGACTCCTGGAGTGATGCGAGGCAACGCGAAAATGACGTCATGTTCAGTAAAGATGTATATAGCTACAAAATACAAAATCTATCCCCCCCCCCCCACATTCAGATGATTTGTGTGCACAATTAACTATCTCAAATATGATTCTCAAACGGGAAGTCCACCCTAATATTCAGTTTGTTTAAATAGAAGCAGAAAACAACAGGAACCGGTAACTTAAAGTCTGACCAAATTCTGATTGAAAATTAAGAAAGTTATGAATTGTTTAAGTTGCTATCAATAAAATTAAACACAGAATTGCAACGCTGTCACGTATCTTGCGAGTTGCTCTCCCATTTAGCTAGAAAGCGGAGCTGGATGAGTCATCATTATTCGCCAAAATGCAGCGAAGGGGGGACGTCTCTGGTCAATTTTGTAATAAGGGCTCTCTCTCTCTCTCTCTCTCTCTCTCTCTTTCTCTCTCTCTCTCTCTTTCTCTCTCTCTCTCTCTCTCTCTCTTATCTCCCTATATGTTTTTATGGATTTGCTATGTTATTATCATCTCACCCCCATCACATCCCGATAGCACACACGATGTTTATGTGCAGCTAGCACATAAACACCATCAAACGATAGAATATGTATGTTTCTGTGGCTTAAACGTCCCCTTAGAGTCGAGGCATTTATTTAATTCAACTTTGACTTTTTGTATGTCACTTTATGTCCATTTTAGGAAACTTTAATACTACAAGTAGTTTGGTGTTGCTGTTGATTCTTCTTCTAGGCTTAAGCTTCAATGTTACATCTGCTATGCCTATATAGTATATATTTGTTTTCAGTGGCAAAATGAAGTCATTGCCTGCATGGAAATTAAATTGAAATCGAAAGAAAACGAAGAGGTATCACAGGACAAAATTAGCATTCGAAAAATAAATATACATTGTGTTCAAGCAACGAGCTAATAGATAGCAAACTTGAGGTGGGGGGGGGGGGGGGTTAGAATATTCTATTATTCAGTCAGAGAGTTTTAGGGAGATTTCCCCGGTCAAATAGGGTGCTCTGAGGGCTTATTCTCTTCTCTGAACTACAACAAAACAAACTCCCGTATCAGCTAGATTGACAAGGGCTGAGTTTTTATACCATGGCTAATAAAAAGGGGTTAGTTAATCGACGTGGACCAGGATACAGGAAATATTATTTCAAGGTCAACTTTGGTGGTAAAATTAAAGGTGCTATCCAGCTTTTAAAAAATCCTTTTTAATGAAGAGTGCAATTGGTTTATTTTTGCATTATATCTGTCTTTAGGTGCTTGGAAATTGTACTTGGGTGTAAAAAGAGACAAAGTCTATTAAAAATGATATTGTCAAGGTCCCGGACGTTAATCGGCGTCGTGGTCATGATCATCTTAGTTAATTTAATGAAATGTATTTTTCTCGAATTGATTACCATTAAAACAAAATGGTCCTCACCATTAGTGCGGTATGGTATGTAATCCCGTAGGATTTTTGTGCCAAAGGTGATTTTTTGTTGTTGTTGCTGTTTTGGCTTCAAAAGGGTCCCAATTGGCCAAAAATGATGGGGTTCAAATTTTCAGACCCCTCCTTCATTTACTGGGGGTCCATATTGGGCGCCAAAATGGCTTATATAGCGCGCAATAGAGAAACTTGGTGTCTTCGAGAAAATTTGAACCCCATCAATAAATATTTCTGATAGCTTGGACCCCAATGAATCCAAAAATGCAACAACAAAAAAAAATCAACTTTGGCACAAAAATCCTACGGGAGCTGTTTCAGTGACATACCGTACCACACTATATGCCCCAAAGATATGAGAGAGAGATAGAGGGAGAGAGAGAGAGAGCGAGAGAGAAAGCTAATGAGATTTTTTTTTTTTAATAGAGAAATAGAGGGCGAGCGAAAGAGACAGAAACAGAGAGAAACAGAGAAAGGGGGAGACAGATAGAGAGGGGAAAGGGGAGGGGATTGACAGAGGGAGAAAAGGCAAGGTGAAAGAAGAGAAGGCGAAACCTCCCCCCCCCCCCCCCCCCCTCAGTGGTCTTTTCTCGATAATTCATCCACCTGTAGAGAACGCCTCCATACACACACACACACACGCACACGCACGCAAACACTCCCATAGACCCAACACGCAGCCCACGCACGTACACACATACACACATACGCACACACACATACACTGACAGACCCAACACGCAACCCACACGATATCCGGACCCACTTTATCTACGATGTTGAGAAAAAAGAGTGAGTTTTCTCCGATATGTGTTGTTACAGATAGCTTATTTAGCTATTGATTTGCTTGTCTTGCCTTTGCATTTGTTATTTTAGACTTATAAAGATTATTAAGGTAATAACGGACTAATAAATAAGTAAGCCTACTAGATAATCAAGTGGTCACAAGGTGATTTCAATTTGATTCTCCAGTTTATTACTATGTACAAACATATACAATATATTTTAAAATGATTAAATACAAAGATAATAAAAAGCTTGGCAAGTTGATGCATTTACAAAATCGGCACTCATAGGATAGAATGGCCTAAACGACACAAATATCATCTATCTGAAGGCGGAAGGTATTTTTTTTAATGACTGTTGGGGGGGGCAACTCAATCTCTAAAACTACTGATACACAGGTAACAAACATCTTATGACTTTCCTTTTGAAGGAAATAGGAAGTTAGTTTTTTTATCATGGACCTACTACAAAGGGTTTTATCATACTGAACGATGATAAGGTATTCTTCCTACATTTCGAACATGGCGGATTGATTGGTTTTTAAACGTATCCGGACACTTACCCCCTGGACAACCACACCCGGAAAACCGCCACTAGGATAACAAACATCTAGGATAACTACCCCTACGACAACTACAACCTAGGGCAATCATCCTTTAGGATGACTACCCCCTAGGACAACTACTCCCAGACAACTACCCCCAGGCTAACCACCCTCAAGGACAACTACCCCACAAATCTACCCGTAGGATAACTATCCTCCAGGACAACTACCCCACGACAACTACCCCCTAGGGCAACCGCCCTCTAGGACATATACCACGTATGGTAATTACCACCCAACTATTCGGACAATTACCACTTAGGGTAATTATCAATCGGGATAGTTGTCCTAGAGGGTAGTTATCCTAGGGGTAGTTGTCTGGGGGCTAGTTATCCGGGGTAAGTTGTCCTAGAGGGTGGTTGCCTTTAGGGGTAGTTGTCCTAGGGGTAGTTGTGCTAGAGGGTGGTTATCCTATAGGGGTGGTTATTCGGAGGGTGGTTGTCCAGGTGGTAGGTGTCCTAGAACCGTTTTGCAGATATAACATGAAAACGAAACTCATTTATTGTCTTCTAAATTTACCAACTCAAAAGTGTTCTATTCCATGCAGTTCAAATTTGTATCAACAGATGCGAATATTATCTTTTTTATTTTGAGGTCCAATACATTGCCTTAATTTTGTCTGTTATTCTGACGTACGTTTATATATATACATGTGCGATTTATCAGACTTGCGTTCTAACGAATATCATAGGCTCAGTGGTCGAGCAGTGGGCTAGTAATAAGAGGTTCTTGGTTCGATACCAAGTCGACACTCTGGTGCATTTTGGTAGGGCATCGATCAATAATAATTACAAAATCCATGGGAAAGGCCAAACCGAAGGTACAATAGTTGCGTCTAATCAGCATTACAATCAGAAATGTTGAAAAGAATATATCGATTTGGAGCGTATATAACCTTAGCATCCTTATAAACGTGGACTATAATTCCGATAATTTAGATGGAATAAAAAGTTCAAAAGTATAACGCCATTATAGGAATATATTTAGAGGGAAATGTGCTTTTTAATAGACCGCGATCGGCTTGTATGAATGTACATGATGCATTTAACAGGCGAAAACGACTCTGTACAATCTGCATGTGTGGGTTTGTCTTCTTCGATTTCTTACATTTTAGTGGCGTTTTAGTTTGAAACATCGGCGCTCATGAAGACCTTCACGGTGATTATAATGCCGATGGAGTGTTGTTCATGGTTCATGTTCGAACCGCCCCCGATGGGCTAGCTTAAGTTGTTTGAGGATGCTTGGATCTTGCTGGTGAGGCTGCAGACGCAAGAACTCTTGAAGGTTGCTTCTTTCAGTATGGCCACGGTGTCTGACGTTTCTTGGACCGAACAGGTAAGGGTGCCGAGGCAAGATCTCTGGTAGGTTGACAATGGTTCTTTCCGTTGGTGCAGACAGTAGACCAGGTGGACTAAACGGTTGTAGCTCAGGAAGAGAGATAAGTTTATCGCCTGTATGATTTTAACAAAAAGAGAAAGAAGTGACAGTCAGTTATGGAATCGCACAATTTTGTCTTGAAGACCCACTCTCTCAAACTGAAGTTGCTCTCTCGAATGCCATTTTGATTACAACATGGCCATGATTAGATAATTTAATGATGCGATGGTGATAAAAATTGTTCTAGTATACATTACATGAATAATTTCTTTACCACCTCTTTAAAACTTAGTAAATTTTTCAGCAAATTCTAGACTCATCATGTTAAATCAATTATTAAATTACAAAACAAAAGATATTAACAACTTCTTCACCAGGCTGATATTGTCATCATCTTCATCAGCATAGTCCTCATCATCGTCGTCATCATCGTCATCATCGTCATCATCATCATCATCACTATCATATCATCACCACCACCATCATCAACATCCTCATCATCAACAGATCGTCCGCATTGTCGTCATCTTCATCATCAACAACAAAAACAACAACAACAATAATAATAACAATAATCTTTAAAAACAGAATCATGTGCATCTGTATATTGTCAATATCATAATCATTCATCATCATCGACAAAGTCATCTGCATTGTCATCATCATCATTATAGCCATTCTTCATCAACAATAGAAACGATATTATTGTCGTCGTCATCATCATCATCGCCATCCTCATCATCAGCATCATCTTCATCATCACCACTACCATGATCACCTCTTACCATTAGCGTCAAGGCGAATGAGCATGTAATTGAATTCTGTCACGGCGCCGCCTCCCAATTTCCACTCTTGTATACAAACCAGACCATTACCATCAAGATCGATGCTTGCGAAAGCTGATTCCTTGCTGACCAATCCAGCCAAGTATTTCGCAACCTCGACAGGTATGCTATACAGTTCAAATGGGAAGAGAGTATGCGACGTTGCGGTAATAATCTAATAATACGCTTTCTCTGCTTGATATTGAAGAATTACAGTTTTGAACGATGTTTAGCAGTTAAAAGGCTTCAAACTGTATGCTGCCGCCTAAGGTATCAGAAAGACCTTATTTCGAGGAAATCTTCATATACCAGAGGAACTTTATATGGTTACTATTGTTTACAAGAATTTATCCTAATGTGATTTAAGGTAATTGGAAACAATCTTGACAAGATCATACAGTGTAAGAATTTTGTTTTGGTTTTATTATGGGAATTATTGTTTGTTTGTTTTTTTCGCTCTCCACGGACATGGTGGTTTTAGTAAAAGGAGGTACATGTATATTGTTGTACGAGAAGGCATACCAAAAGAACAATAAAGAAATTCAATAAATAATTGGGAAATTCTACATTATTGATATGAAATACTAACAAAGACAAAAACCAAAAAAAATCCTGATATTTCGTGTGCAGGCTAAAGGTTGGTCTCACAATTTACAGTGTCACATTGTATACAGTCACGTGGTGCATTTAAAATATTTTCAAACGAACAAAAGTCAGTACATGTATCGTTTATGATCATAGAAAGTGTCGCAAATAACATAAAGAATTCATGTCGCAGAAATTTGTGTACAGGCAGGCATTTTACCTTTGAACAACTAATATAAAATTAAAATTTACAAGTTTGTGACGTAATGATGATGCTTAATAAGTCATAATAAGTCAATGCGGCGAAAATGAATAATACCTTTTATTTTATTAATGCTATCGGCCGGGTAAGCTTTTCATCATGTAGAATCGATGGCTTTTATTGTTTGAAATTACACAGTGCATTGCATTTTTATTTTTTGCTCTATTTACATTTAAATATTATCATAATTATTACTAGAAATAAATATGATTGTTTTTACCTTGACTGGCTTGGTCCCTGTGAGGTGGGCCGAGGGCGCAGCTGGAGGGGATGAAGAGGATGAGAAAAAAAGTAGAATAGGTAGGCACAAGAGGATAGAAAGAGAGGGAGAGAGGGTGTGTGTGTGTGTGAGTGAGTTTAATAGAGAGAGAGAGAGAGACAGAGAGGAAGAGAAAAAAGAGAGACAGAAAGGAAGAGAGATAGAGATGGGGAAAGGGGTGAAAGAGGAGGGAAGAGAGAGAGAGAGAGAGAGAAAGCGACCACAGAAGGAATAAAACGGGAAAGAGGAGAAAGGATTAGAAAAAAAAAGAGATTGGGAAGATAGATATGACTGAAGGAGAGAGAATTGGTTAAACGTACCTGAGGCATGTAATAGTTTTAAAAGATATGACTCAAAAAGCAAGCAGCGTGCATCTCAAACTAGCTTAATAGGATTAAAAGGAGGAGCGGGGGGAATGCACTTCACGTGACAGATTTCATAGAGTGAATAACGAAACAAGATGTGCTAAGTGGAGGGGACAGGGGCATCAAAATACAATTTCGATTGAAAGAGAATAAAATTATATGTAGTGACAAAAATAACCACACTCCATCTTTACATGAGACACTTCTCTTCTCTATCTGACAACGAGAAAATTGTGTGTGCATGTGTGTGTGGGCGATGGGCTTTGACGGGGGTGCACCCCTTGTTTATTTTTGTAGTACCACCACTAGGATGCAAGCCGAATACAAACTTACCGCTGGGCCTTCTGTGCGTCCGAGTGGTCTGGCAAGACCTGGTCTGACAAGATTGGGTCTAATTTTGAAAGCTGTTCCCACCGATAATCTGTGTGTACGTCCTGGTTCAAGTCTTCCTCCTGGTCTAGGTCTACCCGGCTGGCTTATGTCCCACGATGGGCCCGCACCACTCACGCATCCCCATGCCATGGAGATGGTGCACATCATGCATGCAAACGTGAGAAAAAATACTTTCATCATACTTGCTTGTTTCGCGGAAACCTGAAATGAAATGAGCATAATGGTGAACACATAATGTTCACGTTCAAGTTCAAGTTCAATTATTTCATAGGTACCATACAAGACGATCGACGGCGTTCTGCCGTTTGCTCTTCGCGTGCCAGCGGTCATGAAAGATATTCACATTGCCACCTAGCTTATTAAACCGTAGATGCATATTTTGCAATGTGAATAGTAAAAAGAAGATTTTATTGGCTAAATAATTTGTTTACATACATACAGAAAAAAGAAGAAAAAATAGGTACTTGAGACGGCTAATGAACGAAATGAACATGATTTATACATTTGCAAAAACACAGAGAAAAAGAAGAAAAAGGTTGGCATTTGCTTATCCTGACTTCTATATTTAGTAATACTTACCGTATTAAAATGACCCTTACATTCTTAGATTGTAAGTGTGTGCTAAACTACGGTAAAACATCAGGAATTATAGAAATTAGTTTTATATCTTTGACGGAGTTCGGAGCTCTATACAATATCTAAAAAATAAAATATATACCTTGACTGTGAGAGCAGAATTCTGGAACCTTTTTTTTTTAGTGTGAAGTATTGCTAAGTCTGAAGTCCTCTCGACAATCAGCGAAAGTCAATAAGCAACCAGCTCTCTCTGCGTCAATACTGATTCGATCAACTACCGTTTCTTAATGAAATGTTTTGTGCTAAGCCAAGCTTTAATATATACGACTGTGAACCTGTATGATCCTGATGATTGTTTCCCGGATATATGTGGTTTAACCTTGGTTTCGAATTTTCTACTGTTTGGGGCGGGATAATATTAAGGGGAGGGGCGGAAAGGAAATGGATTGTAGCTTGAAGCTTGTCGTCACCATGTCTCAAATGATCGACAGAAGAGAATAACAATAATAACAATAGCAGGTCAATGTATGTAGCGCAGCTACTATATGAATATACTCTACTGCGCTTAATACGAGGTATCTTTTTTTACATTAATTACTCCGTCTGTAGCTAAGCAGCCATGATAAGACGCCAAACCGTTTAAAGGAATAATATTAATTCCTACCGGAGAGTGGCAAATGTAGATTAATGTCTTGTCAAAGGACATTAGTGCCCCGGCGGGACTCGAACCGCGAACGACACCTCTACTAATTGTATTTTTTTTAAATGACCCTTCTCTCTTACTCTATGGTTTATCTTCTTCACTCTCTATCACCATCTCTTTTTTCCCCTCACATTCAGTTCAGATGGTGATTCATTTTATGTTTGTGCACTACGAGCTCAAGTTTGATTCTTAAAGAGGAAGCCTACCCTGATGTTAAGTCGGTAAAAACAGAAAAATATACAAATTAAAGTTTGAGCAAATTCCGATTGAAAATTAAGAAAGTTATGAATATTTGAAGTTGCTAACAATTATTAGTAAACACAAATTGACAACGCTGCACAGTATCTTGTGAGCTCCTCTCGAATTTGCTCTGTACATAACATTTCATAAACTTTCAGTTTCTTCGTTATTGATGACGGAATAGATTTTTCAATACAGGGATTGTATAGAAACATATTCGCAATAGTTTGTTTTTAACAGTATTTATTAAAACAATTGTCAAACCTAATAATAACATGTTCATAAAGACGACGAATATATACACTGTTGATCATAATGGTGGATTTTATTCTGGGGCCTCACAGTAACGAAGCCATTGCTTAGCCACTGAATCATGACTGTATGCAGCGGGGGCTAGGGTATGTCGCCGCCCCCACAAATACAAAAGACCAAAGAAAATGCAATGAATTATCATTAATTAATTGCATTTTCCCCGGTCCCCAACAGGGCCATGCATTATGGTTCAAGGCATGCCCACATAGAGGATTTTTTTATGTTAGGGGTCTGGGCAAATTACAATGAATTAATGATAACTTATTGCATTTTCTTTGTTGTTTTTTTAGTTTGTGGGGGCGGCGACGTACCCTAGCCCCCGCTGCGTACAGTCATGATTCAGTGGCTAAACAATGGCCTCGTTACTGTGAGCCCCCAGGATCAAAACCGTGTCGATGTGTTTTATTAGTGCCCTTTAATGAAGCATTAATCCGCACTACTTCCAATTATGACTTAAGGACGTAGGTCCCCTAGTTGATCAGCATAGTAGCATGCATGCTTTAGCAGTCACGCAAAACAAACACTAACAAATTATTATTCAATAAAATCTGAGAATGTATACTATTATCTAGATCTATCAGGAATAAATCATTGTCAAAATCATTCCATTAATTGGGGTAAAAATAATTTTTCCACCATTATGACAACAGTGTAGTAAAATACAATGTGCTAGTTAACTCATTTGCAGGCCAAACAAATGAAAAGGTTAAATTCCGTTTGAAAGATAATACTAATTTAGAACCTCGAAGCAAAGGGTTTGAAAATCTCTTTTTGTGGGCAAATATCGACCGTAATTGTCGAATCGTATTTAGCGATCGCGGTCGTTCAATTAAATAGTCTGGTTTTCCGACCCTTCTTCCGAACGGTCGTATGTTTTGTAATGCGCAAAGATTCAATCAGTTTAATTTTGGCTATTCCAAGAAGTGGGTTATTCATGTAGACAAATGCCCATGTACCCTTTACAACTCATTTTATATATGTTATTAACAAAGAAAAGGAGAAGTAAGTCAGTCACTCAATAGTGTCTGACAGTGAAATCTAGAAAGTAAACGGGTTACCTTGCATAATTTGAATATTAGGACACTGCTAACGTTTAAATTTCACAGATAGGACATCCGTGACATATTCATAATTCCTGCAAAGTTCTACATAATTTGATGTTGGCTGCAAAAGGGATACACTACCTTTAAGAATATCATACATTTAATTTGCATTGAAGCCGGGCTACAAATAACTTAGTTTATACTTTGTTCGACCCCGGAGAGCAACTTTGCAATTAGAACCTGCTAGAACAGTTAGTTTTGTTTTGTGAGGTTCATTAGGTTGTTCTGGAGGCTTCTGCAATGCCAAAATGTGAAGTTATGGTAGGTTACTCGGAAACTGGCAAAAAGCCAAGAGGAGGACTGTGATCTCTCTCTCTCTCTCTCTCTCTCTCTCTCTTTCTCTCTCCTTCTCTCTCTCTCTATCTCTCTCTAGTGCTCTATCTATCTCTTTCTCTCTCTCTTTCTGTCTCCCTCTCTCCCCCTCTCTCTCTCTCTCGCTCTTAATACTCTATGCTAGATGCCTTTTTCCTTGGGGGCGGGGGTATACTTGGTTTACACCAGGAGAATTGAATGCGAATTAACAAGTTAAACAGATCGGAGGGAGCTAGGGTCCTATATTCACCTTTTCACTCTCCTTTCCATCTTTCCCCTTTACTCCTAGCCTTTCTTTGTTTCGCCTTTAGAAGAAGTTGGAAGGCCGGGAGTGAAGGTGCTACCTGTGCCTCCCATTCACATCGGTATATCCAACCGGCTAATAATTACATACAACACTTTTGTAAGTGAACGGTTTGAAACAACAAAATATATGATCACATATATCGAAAAGACTTTCGAAAATTCAACCTGATGCAATTTTACTAGCCTTTTCCATCACCTATTAGAATGAGCATCTACATATCTTAAGCAGACTAGCAAGAACACTCTGCAAAATGATGATGTAAGTGTCCTCTTTTGGGGTAACATAATATGCTGTAGATTACAGAAAAAGACCCCTCTAGCAGGGCGATTGGGCACGCTTACAGCGTAGGCGCCACAACTTGCCTTTACCATTTTTGCTGCTTGGTACATTTCACGGCCCCCTCCCGCCCCGTCCCGCCCCTTTGGAAAAAAGATGTTCAAACTTCGCCATTGTGAGATTCATACTATGTTGAGAATTAGTTTTTGTTTGTTACCTTGACCAAAACTCAACCCTCATGATTTTAATTACAATTTAATTGAAAGAAATTAAGAAGAAGAAAACGGATGCATGTAGATATCAATCGAGTATATTTTTAAAGCGCTTTGAGACATTTGTATTAAGCGCTATATAAAAATATTATTATTATTATTATTATTATTATTAATTACATTAAACAAGCATGCAAGGCACGACGTTCAGTCAGGGGCGTCGCCAAAGGGGGGTGTGGGGGTGCGACACCCCTCCACCTGTCAGGATATTGTCGGTAAAATTGCGCTGCCGTCGGGAAAAAAGAGAAAAGGGGGAGGGAAAAAAAGAGAGGGTAAGGGAAAGAAAAGAAAAAAGGAAAGGAAAAGAAAAGAAAGAAAGGAAAAGAAAGGAAAGAAAGGAGAAAGGAAAGAAAGAGAAAAAAGAAAAAGAGGGAGAAGAGGAAAGAAAGGAAAAGAAAGAAAAGGAAGAAAAGGGGAAAAAAGAAGAAAAAAGAGAAAAGGGAAACAAAAGAAACGGGGGGTGAAGAGAGGAGAGAGCGAGAGAGGGAGAGAGAGAAAGAGAAAAAGGAGAGAGAGAGAGAGAGAGAGAGAGAGAGAGGAAAGTGGGAGGGGGAGTTGACAGAGTGAAAAGGGCAACGTGAAAGAAAAGAAGGTGACCCCTCCTATACCTCCCTCCCCCCTTAATGGTCCCTTTCCTCAGTTCATCCACCTATTGAGAACGCATCCACACACACACACATACACACCCACATAAACACAACCACCTACACAGCTATGTCCCCTCGATGTATGGACCCACTTTATCTTCGACATTAGGAAAAAAGAGTAAGTTTTCTCCGATATGTATTGTTATAGATATTTAGCAATTGGTTTGCTTCTCTTGTCTTTGCCTTTGTTATTTTAGCTCTGTATATATTATTAAGAAAATAACTAATTATTATATAAGTGAGCCTACTAAATACAAAATCAGTAACAAGATGATTTAAATTTGATCATTACATGATTCTCCAGTTTATTACTTTGTACAAACATTGAATACGAAATATTTCAAAATGATTCAATACAAAGGTAAAAATGAAAAACATAGGAATATTACAGAGACAATGTCTTATGAAAACCCTATTTCAGCTTGGCAAGTTGATGCATTTACAAAATTGGCACGCCAAGCATAAAATATCGTAAAAAAACACAAATATTATCTATATATCTGAAGGCGGGAGATATCACAAAATGTGGGGAAGGCAACTCAATCTCTGATAAACAGGTAACACATTTCAAACATGGCGGATTGATTGGTTTTGAAGATAAAACATCAAGTAAAGAAAAAGAAAATCATTTGATGTCTTCTAAATTTACCAACTCAAAAGTATTCTATGTCATGCAGTTCAATTTGTATTAATAGCTGTGAATAATTTTAATTTTGTGGTTCGATACATTGCCTTAGTTTTGTCTGTTATCTGACACACGTTTACATATTACAGTTGCGATTCACCAGCCGTGCATTCTAACGAATGTCAGATGCTGATTCTTGGTTTGATCATGGACCTACATCAACCCGCCTGGAAAGTCACGCTGTCTGCTGGTTAGACTAAACGGTTGTAGCTCAGGAAGAGAGATCAGATTATCGCCTTTATGATTTGAACAAAAAGAGAAAGAAGTGACAGTCAGTTATGGAAATTGCACATTTTGTTTGCAAGACCCACTCTCTCAAAATGAAGTTATTTGCTAGAATGTTATTTCCATTGCAACATGACAATGATTAGAAACTAAGGCTATCCTTCCATAAATTATGCGATATTGATAACAATTGCTATGACATTTATTACTCTTAAAATGTCTTTAACACCTGCTTGATACTTTGCATAATGTTCAGCGAATCCTACACTCATCATGTTAAATCAATTATTAAATTACACAAAAAATAATCAATTTCTCTACCACCTGATATTGTCATCATCATCATCTTCATCACCATCATCATCATCATCATCATCCTCATCATCAACATCGTTATCATTCGCATTGTCGTCATCATCATCATCGTGAACAACAACAATAATAATAATTTTAACAGAACCATTTTAACAGAATCATGGGCATTAGTACATTGACTTCATCATAATCATTTATCATCATCAAAATCGTCGTCCGCATTGCCATCATCGTAGTCATAATCATTCATCATCAACAATAGGAACGATATAAGAATTATCTGCACCATGGCGTCGGCGTAATCGGGGGGGGGGTTTGGGGTTGAACCCCCCCCCCCTCCCCTCCCCCCTTTGGTATTTTTGTTATTATTATTTTATTTATTTTATTTTTTTAATTAAAAAAAAAAATAAAAAAATAATGACCTAAAAAAGTTGACTTTACCCCTCCCCAACGGAGCAAAATGTCAAATTTTCAAATTTCGAGACCAAAAAAATTGAGGAAAAAAATGTCCTCTGGGACCCCCCTCCCTCCCCCCCCCAAAAAAAAAAGTGTCCTCTTACCCCCCCCCCCCCCCCCCCCCCCCCCCCCCCCCCCCCCCCCCCCTTGAAAAAATCCTGCGTACGCGCCTGCGTCTTACCATTAGCGTCAAGGCGAATGAGCATGTAACTAAATTCAGTCCTGGCGCCGCCTATCAAAGTCCACTCTTGTATGGAAACCAGACCATTACCATCAAGATCAATGCTTGCGAAAGCTGATTCCTTGCTAACCAATCCAGCGAAGTATCTCGCAAGTATTCTTTACAGTTCAAATGGGAAGAGAGTAAAGGGAAGAAATTGTATCCACACGTATAATACAATCTAGCGGTACAAATATAATAATAATTTTCCCCTGCATAGTATTGAAGAATGTAACTAAGTTTTGAACGATGTTTTGCAGTTAAAAGCCTCAAACTGTCTGATACCTGATATATAAGAAAGACCTAAGGAAACCTCATTCGAGACTAGAGGCAATAAAATGGTAACCACAATTATTGTTACAAGAATGTATCTAAGTTCATGTGATTCAAGTTGATTACAAACAATCTCTGCAAGATCATATAGTGTATGGTTATGGATTTTCCTTCCACCGCACGAAGGATTCAGCAAAAGTATATCTAATAATGGAACATGAGACGGCATGAAAAAAACATGAAAGGCATTTAATAGAGTATTGAGAAGACTACACTAGGAAAACATCAACCGTGATAACTTTCGTGTGGCCTCAGCTTATTGATAGTGCCCCGTTGCTACAGTTGAGTGGTGCATTTACAATATTTTCAACTTAACGCTTTATGTCCCGTTTGCAGGCCAAAAAATGAAAAGTTTAAATTCCAACGGCATTTGAAAGATATTACTAATTTAGAGCTTCTCTCAAAGCGAAAGGGTTTGAAAATGTCTTTTAGTTCAAAGTTCAAAGTTCAATTTATTTCTCCACAAAAGCAAAACATAGGGAGCTACATAGAATAAAATACATACATACGATACAATAATAGAACATGTACATTATATAAAACGACTCCAGTTGGAGCAATGTATGTTTTAAAAAGAAACAAATCAGCAAATGTGGAAGGGGTAGTCAAAGATCAAAAATGATTTGTCGAGGACTACCCCCAATAATAAAAAAAAATTATACAATTAAAACTTAAAAGTAAATATAAGGTAAAATTATGAGGTGGTACCAATAACAAGAAAGAAGAGGGAGAAAAATATCAAAGACAGGGGGGGGGAGTGCATCTACCTATATGTGAATGTTGTAAAGGATGGGTTACTTAACAGGAATAATCTTAACTTAGCCTTAAATGAATACAATGAAGAACAATTTTTGATGTCAGGTGGAAGATGACTCCATAACATAGGTCCATTGAAGGGTATCCGTTTTTGTAAAAAAGAAGTCTTAGCTATGGGTATATGGAAACTATTTGCATTTCTTGTAGCATATGAATGAATAGAAGAGTTCAGTATAAAAAGGTCATCAAAGACAGGTGGCAAGTTGTTATGTTTGTACTGGAACATGAATTGACCAAGCTGCATAATATATATAGAATTAACATTTAAAATATTCATCCGTTTAAATAGGGGTGCAGTATGTGCTCGGTAGGAAGATTTGGTTATCAAGCGTATGGCTTTCTTTTGAAGAACTAAAAGTCTATTCAGAAGGGTGACTGAGCAGTTGCCCCAAACAATATTTGGGGCCTGTCACCACGAAATGAGTCCAGTTGGTCAAAAATGTTATTCCTGTTTTTAAGTGTTATATGAATCTACATTAAGTAAGCTTTAAATTAAGGGGTCACACGTTAAAATTGATAAATTATATCCAGAAATATGAACAAAAACCTAATTGGACTTTATAAACAATGGGATTACCCAGTTTTGAGATAATTAGGTGTAAAGTTAATGATGCGTAACATAGCCTATATTATTTGCCAAAAAATGTTAGAAGGAGATATTTTCGTGACCTAAGCTGTGGGGACATAAACTACAAGACAGTCGATTTTTGGAAAAATCTTAAATGTGGTAGGTGGGTCCATTTTCAGTACATACACACTATACATCGCTATTACTACGATCAGGGACTTGGGATACAAACAAGTCCCTGCTACGATTGAGCCTAATGCGACACTGGACTCATTTCGTGGTGATAGCAATGTATTATAAAGGTTACATAAGATTGGCAAAGGAAATAATTTATGTACAACATAAAGAATACCTATAGCACTTGAAATCTTGGAAGCAATGTGGTTAACATGTGTCCTCCAGTTTAAGCCTTCATCTACATATATTCCTAAAATTTTGTTGAACAGACTCTGGATAAAATATTCATCATTTCATTGCACATGTAATTCATCAACATCGAAATTGATATTTCTACCTTTAAACACCATATAATTAGTTTTAGTCATGTTGACCTTTAATTTATTAGCATAAAACCAGCATGAAACCTTCTCCAATTCTGTTTTCAAATCCCTATTCAGTTGCTGAACAGATTTACCAGACAAAAACATATTTGTGTCATCAGCAAATAATATAAAGGACAGTTTACTAGAAGCATAATGAAGATCATTAATGAATAATAGAAACAATGGGGGGCCAAGGATACTCCCTTGAGGAATTCCAGTCACAACGTTACATAAATCAGAAGACTGTTGATCAATAATAACAAATTGTTTACGATTATTCAAATAATTTTCAAACCAATTCAAGGAAATACCTCTAATACCATAAAATGAAAGTTTTTGTAACAAATATGAATGATTGACACTATCGAAAGCCTTAGAAAGATCAAGAAAGATACCAATTGAAACCAGTTTGCTTTCTATGGCACGGGATACATAATTCATGAATTCTATTAAAGCCATTGAGGTTGAATATTTCTGCCTGAATCCAAATTGTTTTAAGAACAAAATATTATTTTTATCAATATAGTCAATGAGTCTTCTGTATATAGACAAGTTTTTCTAAAATTTTGGAAAATACTGGCAAGATAGATATTGGTCGATAGTTGTCTAAACACTCTTTACCCTTACTTTTATATATAGGAACTACTTTGGCAATCTTTAGTTGATCCGGTATTGTTCCAGAGATAAAGGATAGTGGGAAAATAACGATCAAGTTGTCGAATTGACTTAAGTGATTGCAATTATGTAAGTAGTAGTCTGATTTTCAGACCCTTTTACCGAATGGTCGTATGTTTTGTGATGCGAAAAGATTCAATCAGTTTGATTTTGGCCATTACAAGAAGTGGGTTATTGATGTATACAAATGCTCATGAACCTTTACAGCTCATGTTATGTATGTTATTACTAAAGAAAAACAAAAGAAGTCAGTCACTCACTCAATAGTGTCTGACAGTGAAGTCTAGAAAGTAAACGGGTTTCCTTGCATAATTTGAATAATAGGATCGACACTGCTAGGCCTAACGTTTAAATTTCACAGAAAGGACATACGTGACATATTCATAATTCCTGCAAAGCTCTACAGAATTTGATGTTGGCTGCAAATGGGACATAGCACCTTTAACAAACAATAATCATCTACATTTATCATATATAATCATAGAAAGTGTCGCAAATCATATCAAGAATTCATGTCGCAGAACTTCTACAGGCAGGCATTTGATTTTTACAATGAATATAATATAAGATATTACAAGTTTGTGCCATAATAATGATGCTTAATAAGTTAACAATATTAGTCAATGTGGCGAAAATGAATAATCTCTTTTATTATATTAATGCTATCGGGGTAAGCTTTTATCATCATGTAGACTCGATGGCTTTTCTTGTATGAAATAACACGGTACATTGCATTTTTTATGTTTGAATGCTCTATGTAGATTCAAATATTATCATAATTATTACTAGAAATAAATATGATTGTTCTTACATTGGGCGGCTTTGTCTATGTACCGCGGCTGCCACCCTGGCTGCGGGCCTGGCTGCCCCCCATCCAGATCCTTTTCTATGTCCTGGTCCAGGTCTAGCCGGCTGGCTTATCTCCCATGCTGGGCCCGCACCACTCACGCATCCCCAGGCCATGGAGATGGTGCATATCATGCATGCACACGTGAGAAGAAATACTTTCATCATATTTGCTTGTTTCGCGGAAACCTGAAATGAAACGAGAATATATGAAGTTCAAGTTCAATAATTTCATAATTGATAATACATAGAATATGTACCATAAAAGATAGTCGACGTTTGGTTTGTTTGCTCTTCGCGTGCCAGCGCAGCGGTCATGAAAGATATTCACATTGCCATTATACTGTAGATGCAGATTTTGCAATGTGAATAGTAAAAAGAAGATTTTATTGGCTAGATAACTTGTCTACATATACATACAGAAGATATAACATATTAAAGACCGTCAACACTACTGGGCCAGAAGGGATTAGACCACACAGCAAGATCACTGACAGGTGGCTATCTCATTAACTCAGCTCTCAACTAACATAAGAAAAAGAGGATCATGGGGGACCAACAGGCACCGATTGGGGAAGTTTTCTATATAGAGGGAGCAAGTAGCTACAAGTAGGACAGTGGGGGGCTCTAAGGTACCTGCGACGGCTAATGAACGAAATGAACATGATTATACACAAAAGAAGAACAAAGTTTTCATTTGCTATTTGTGACCTCTATAGTAATACTTGTTTGTAATTGTGTGCTTGTATTAAGAAAAAACTACAGTAAAACATCAAGAATTATATAAATTAGTATTATATTTTTGACAGAGGTCGGAGCTCTATACGATATCTGAAAAATCAAATATATACCTTGACTGTGAGAGCAGAATTCTGGAACCCTTTTTAGAGTGAAGTATTGATAAGTCTGAAGTCCCCACGACAATCAGCGAAAGTCAACAAGCAACCAACTCTCTCTGTACAAATACTGATTCGATCAAATTAATGAAATGTTTTGTGCTAAGCGAAGCTTTTATATACGACACAACTGTACAGTCCCAACCTGTATGATGGCGATGATTGTTTCCCGGATATAATTTATGTGGTATAACCTTGGTTTCGAAATTTATAATGTTTGGGGCGGGATAATAATCAGTATTAATAGCATCGCCAACTTTGATATTTTTTGTAGAGTAAATTTGATACACTCTCTTGCTAGTATTTTTTGTTTAACTCTGATTGCACATATTAGTATGTTTATAGTATGTTTTTTTCTTTCCTTCTGTTCTTTTGTTCTTTCTTTTTCCTGTAGGCCTATCTGTGTGTTTTATGGATAGGCTTTCATATAAGGAATCCCTCCTTTCTGCCTATCCCAAATGCTCTCATAAATTGCCATTGTAATCTTTATCAATATCTTTTTTTTTCTTCTTTCTTTATCATTCCATACTGTAATTGTACGTTTTAAATGTTTTTATGAAGAGTGTTGAATAAACTTTGAATTGAATTAAATTGAATAATTAAGGGTAGGGGCGGAAAGTAAATGGATTGTAGCTTGTCGTCATCATGTCTCATAGATCGACAGAAGAGAATAATAATAATAGGCCGGTCAATTCATATATAGCGCAGCTACTATTATATGAATATTATTATAATAAAAATAAAATTGTAAAGTGCACGTTCCTAGACCTTTTTTTCAAGCCTATATATATATATATATATATATCATACATTCAATTTGTATTGACGCCGAGGTGCAAGTAGCCTATAATCTAGGCGGAGTGCCGAGCTTTTTTCTTTGCTGCTAGACTAACCTTAAGCAGAACGTCTGATACGGTTCGTAGTCTCGCCGTATCAGACGTTCTGCTTAGGGTTAGTCTAGCAGCAAAGAAAAAAGCTCGGCACTCCGCCTAGATTATAGGCTAAGGTGCAAGTAACTTAGGGCTATATTTCTAAACACACACACACACACACACACACACACACACACGCGCGCACGCACACACACACACACCCTTTATCTAGTTAATACTTTGTTCAACCCGGAGAGCAACTTGGCAATTGTATACGGAGTTTCATTAGGTTGTTCTGGAGGTTTCTGCAATGCCAAAATGTGAAGTTATGGTAGGTTACTCGGAAACTGGCAAAAAGCCAAGAGGAGGACTGTGATCTCTCTCTCTCTCTCTTTCTCTCTCCTTCTCTCTCTCTCTCTCTCTCTCTCTCTCTTTCTAGTGCTATATCTATCTCTTTTTCTCTCTCTCTTTCTGTCTCCCTCTCTCTCTCTCTCTCTCTCTTAATACTCTATGCTAGATGCCTTTTTCCTTGGGGGCGGGGATATACTTGGTTTATACACCAGAAGAATTGAATGCGAATTAACAAGTTGAACAGATCGGAGGGAGGGTCCTATATTCACCTTTTACCTCTTCTTTCCATCTTCCCCCTTTACTCCTAGCCTTTCATTGTTTCGCCTTTAGAAGTGGTTAGAAGGCCGGTGGTGGGGGTGCTACCCGTGCCTCCCATTCACATCGGTATATCCAATCGGTTAATAATTACGTACAACACTTTTGTAAGTGAGCGGTTTGAAACAACAACAAAAATGATCACAAAGACTTTCGAAATGTCAACCTGATGCAATTTTACTAGCCTTTTCCATCACCTATTAGAATGAGCATCTACATATCTTAAGCTGTGCAAAATGATGATGTAAGTGTCCTCATTTGGGGTAACATAATATGCTGTAGATTACAGAAAAAGACCCCTCTAGCAGGGCGATCGGGCACGCTTACAGCGTAGGCGCCACAACTTGACTTTGCCATTTTTGCTGCTTGGTATATTTTACGGCCCCCTCCCGCCCCTCACCCCCTGCCATCTTTGGAAAATAGATGTTCGAACTTCGCTATTGTGCGATTCATCCTATATGTTGAGAATAAAAAGAGTAAGTAGCCTCAGTTTTTGTTTGTTACCT
Organism: Strongylocentrotus droebachiensis; assembly: GCA_035222895.1. Lineage (NCBI taxonomy): Eukaryota > Metazoa > Echinodermata > Echinoidea > Camarodonta > Strongylocentrotidae > Strongylocentrotus > Strongylocentrotus droebachiensis. The sequence continues at coordinate 115,937 of JAVYIG010004166.1, read as the reverse complement.
TGACCAAAACTCAACCCTCATGATTTTAATTAAAATTTAATTGAAAGAAATTAAGAAGAAGAAAAAGATGCATGTAGATATCAATCGAGTTGAATTACATTAAACAAGCATGCAAGGCACGACGTTCAGTGGTGAAAAGAGTGATAACAATCTACATGATCTGATTCAGGCATTAAACTGATAAAACCAGGACATGTGGTGTTATAAGACATCGAATATCTTCCGGTAAGTGAAAAGATTTTTTTTTTTTAATGCATAAAGATACTAATCGGGTTGAAGTACATGAAACAAACATGTAAGTTTAGCGCAGTTGAGTTATAAAAAGAATGATAATGAACGTGATCTGTTTCACGAAATAAACCGATAAAACCTGGACACGTGGTGTTATAAAACATCGAATATCTTCCTGTTATTGTCACCGTTAGGTAAGGGGGTTTTCCATTTTTAATTTTGAAAGAAAAATGTGATCTCAAAACATATGGGCAAGCCGGCAAGGTTTCCTGTGTGCTTCCTCAAAAAATAAGGCTTCTCTTCCTTCTTCCTCTCCGAGTCGCCTATTTTGTTCTTGATGGAGGGGGGGGGGGCGGAATGGTACAATTATTTTTAAGATACATAGATAAATAAACGATCAAAATATGAATGACTAAAACGTACGACCATTTAATCATGCATAATGAAACAAAATGAAACTCAAATATTACATCAAAATCTAAATATATTACAAATATTACATCAAAATCTAAATTATGTTACAAATATTTAAAAACATTAAAAAACTTCATTAAAAGAACTTCTGTGTCATCAAAGGTTACAAAAAGGAGAGAGAGAGAGAGACGTAACTAGAACGAGGAATAGAAGGAAGAAGATCGAGGAAAGAAAGAAAATTTGATCAGAGAATATACGTAAGATTGGAGGAGAGGGGTAGAGAAGAAGTAGAAAGAGAGGAGAATGGTACAGTCTTGAGAAATGTTTCCATTCAAAACAGGAAAAAAGAAATGCGAGTCTCTGCCAAGTGCACCTAAAGTTGAAATATGATTTTAAAAATAAAAAATGAACAGTTTGAATATATAATATATTAACGTCATTTTAAAAAGTCGTTAAAGTCAAGAGTAAAGTTATGCCAATCCCGCAACACATCCAAGTTCAATGCAAATAATTGTGTAACTCAAAAGGATAATATGTAGATTTTAAAAAGTCATATTCACTGTTACTATCAAAGCATCAAAGTACATGTAAAAAATGGCAAATTGTGTTTTTTGTGAAGAAAGAAAAAAGAAGAAAAGGTGATAATAGCTGAGGAAAGAGGTAAGAAAAGAGATAGAAAAGAGAAAAGAGAGAACCAAAGAGAAGAGGAAGGAAAAGGGGATTCACAAAAAGCAAGAGTAACTTGAAATAGCAGGGATTGTAACGTCCTAAAATTACAAGGATAACATTATCAAAAAGATATTGCACGAGGTAAAGTAGTGTGAATATATTACACTGAAGAACAATAAAATCAAAGCTATTAGAGGATAGGTGCAATATAACAACAACGTATTAAAGAGTATATATAAGTAAGTAAAGAATTGACAAGACACCAATGGGCAATAAACTTGCATGCACACGTATAGCGATACACAGTAAATCTATTAGCTTATAAGGGAAAAAATGGAAAAAATGATATTAATGTGATATCACTACGTATTCAAGGAATAGAGAAATCAGGCATCTTATAAAATAGAGACTGAGGAAAAAGATACGAATAGAAGAAGAGAGGGGGAGAGGGAGGACAAGAATACAGGGAGGATAAAATAGTGAAAAATAAGATAAAAGAATAGGGAATATCTATGATAAATAGATTTGCATATTAAAGTGAACTGCATTATAGATTATTGAAGATCATTGCATATTTACGTGAAATCTCACAAATAATACCACAGCCATACAAAAAATTGAGAGAGATGATATTAAAGGGATAGTTGAGTTCTGTTTTCAGACCGCAAATGCCTTCAAAGCGCATGGTTATTGGTCTCATTCTTATCTATGACATTTCTAGTGCCCTTTTAGAACCTAAAATTGCTATGAAGGTAATTTAAGACCCCAAAATGTGTGGAATTTAGCCAATACGATCATACCAATTCAGCTCCACTTTCAAAAAAATACGGTGACCGTTAATCAATTATTTAATTAAAAATAACAATACATGGGCCGGCAGGTTGTGCGTTATTTAACCAACATGAAAATGTCAACAAGAAAGCCAACATCGGCATTGGCTGAAATACGACGTAAAAGGCGCTATTTCGTGTTTTTCAACGGCTTTTTCAAATTATCTAATATTTGTGGTGGTACACAAGTGGTACACAAGTATTAGAAATCGTTATATTTATGGATATTCCAGCCGTCTCTGAACCGACTTTTATCAAACAAAGATGATTTTGTCATTTAAATTGTATGTTCTTTCAAATCTGACACTCAGTTTTTTTCATTATCTCACACACAAAAAATATGTTGTGTAGCGCCCTCTGCAACAGAACTCAACTATCCCTTTAAGAAGGGATAGTCTCTGCGTTCTACAAAATGGAATATCAAGACTTTGATAGTTTCGAAGTTGTAATCGCGTACAGAACTGTGATTCTCAAGGAGTGAGGAAACTGTAATCTTGTTCATTTAATACTGTCCATCTTGCATATTTTGTTTACTGAGCGCATAATACTGCATAGTCAATCTGTCTGTTTATTATATTGTTCAAAATAAATACAATTACGAACTACATTTTACAGTCTAGATCAAAATGTAATGTGGGCGCTGATATAAATTGATTATTGATATTGATATTGATATTGATATTTCTTAATTGTTATTGATATTGATATATATTGATATTGATATATATTGATATTGATATTTCTTAATTGTTTATTATACGGTTTATCCGACCTTCTGATGCTATTTGTTTTAGGGCCCTATCCCCGTATGATTTGGTCTAAACGAGAACTTAATTTAGAAGAAAGAAAAAAAATTCATTAAATTAACATAGACATTACTAGAACGTTTGAGTTCACATGTATTTGGATGAGTTTATAGAGATAAACAGGGACGAAAATCACGACACCCGATTGCCGATTCGGGAAGATCTAAGATTTAATTCCAGGTCTTGTGAGCAGCCAATGAGCTTGAATTTAAGATGGAAAAGGGGATACATTTTCAAATTCACCTGTTTCTTTAATACCTGCTTTTAATAACAAATCAACATGTTTGGGGGGCTATCTATATCCACTGACAGCTAGTAGATCAATTATGCCAGCCGCAGTATCCCCGTTTCCCGATGAACCTATTTAACTGCGTGCAGACGGAAGTCCTGCAGAACAAACGGATGTTATGTATGGCAATTGTATCACGTTTGTTTTTACTAAACTGGGCTTATACACGATTAGAATAACAATCCATTCGAACAGTGGTCCCTTCCTTTTCCCCTTTGTCCAAAACCTCTGTAATAACTTTTGCAAATTTTCCCCTTTTCAAAGCTTTGTAACATATCTCTTTTTTTCTTTCCATTTCTCGCTCTCTTTCTCTCTCTCTCTCTCTCTCTCTCTCTCTCCTCTCTCTCTCTCTCTCCTCTCTTCATCGTTGTCTGTCTCTCGCCTGTTAACAGATATTCTTAAAATATATTGTGATTAGAAAATATTATTAATCTTGAAAAAATAAACTTAACTTTGGATACTATTTTTGGGGAAGATGTGAATCAAAGAAAGCTTAGAGTCTCATTTTACTCTTATGTTAGGTATAGTTGCTCGATTATAAAAAAAAAAACTGCTGCTAAGAAATGTCATATCCATCTTCACTGTGCTATCCAGATTGTAGGTTTATCAGAGGAAATCCTACAAAAAGATGAAACAGTATACACTTTTCCATGACTTTTCATAGAATGACAGTTTTATTTTGAGTATATTTCAAAAGTGGTATAATACAATTATATGAAATATTGGTTTGGAATACATAGAACTTACAACTCCCTTTTTCGCATACAAAAAATCTGGCAAGAAATATAACATTCATATTTGTACAAACATACTCAGGACATCAAAGACAGATTGCACTTATAAAATGCATGTAAAAAACCGATAACACAATCCATTAAAAATTTGAATAGATGTGCATGATATCACATTAAATGCATATTTTATTTGGAGGAAATCATCCTTAAATTTCTTGATGTGAAATCCTACCTGCATACATGATATTCAAGACAAAATCCTACATTAAAGTGACTCGGTAACATTGCCTCAGATTCTGAAACAAAATCCTGGATTTAGCTCATGCTGCAATCATAATCATAAACTTTTAGGTATCAGGAATCCCATGACTTTTACAAGCCGATCGCCTGTCTGATTATTAATATATTTATGATTGGAAATCAAAATGTTATTTTTTGTTTTCCAAACGTTTTTTTGCAACACGTAGTCTATTGGGGAAAATGAGTACCGGTATGGTAAAACCAGTCACTCAAAGATTTTCACTTTTTGAGGCGCTTCATGATCATTTTGAAGCGCAATTTTTTTACGGCTTCAATATTACACCATATCACAGACACTGATAACACGTAGGGCCATGCATCTCAGATTTAACATTGTTAAACGATGCCTTTAAGGATGGATTTACCTCCAACTTTGATGCACAAAGCGATGAGAAGACCAAAGACCTGTTTACTTTAGTCAGGGACAACATGTACATGAAATTGTGCAGGACCCTACAGAAGAAACCAAAGACAACGCAATTAGTAGAACTCAGAGATGTGGTATAAATGTATAATGGGAAGGCAAGACAGCTATTTAGAAGCTATCAAAGCTGGATAGCGTCTGAACAAAAATGTATATTAACTGGCAAGATAAAATGCAACAGGTTATGATTCAGTTGTTTTGTACAGGTTTATAATCATATACCATTACTATCATCTAAAATTAGTATCATTTGTGAAATCTTGATCAAAATGCCTGGAAAGATTGTAACTAAAAATCCAGGCAATCCCTATGACAAAAATAAATCTATTACATAAATGGTCATTTGTTTTATACAGTGCCTTCCAGAAAAAAAAGGAAGCCAAGAGTTATCAATGTTTTATCATAACTTAATCACAATTACAATTAATAAATGACACATACAGGTATTTGTAGAGCTTAGATCCTCCACTTTCATTTGATGCAACTCATATATGCATATTTCACGCATAAGTGATTAAAAACAATTTGAAGAGAGTTGGAGAGAATTTCAAAGAGAAAATCACATATCTAGAATGTTAATTTTCTGCTTTAAAGTAATGTATACATTTCCATAATTTGATTAAACAAATTCATTTTCACTGGCTGCCTGCCGTAGCAACAAACAGAGTTGACAGTCAGCCATGCATTTGCATGGCTGATGGCTGATCGTTAACGAAACAGCGTTAATTCTTTAGTCAACTCTGTTTGTTGCTACGGCAGGCAGCCAGTGAAAACGAATTTGTTTAATCAAATTATGGAAATGCAAGCATTACTTTAAACAAACAGAACTTAGTTATTCCTGCCTCATTTTTGCTGATTGAGGTGTCATATGAAAGGGCAGAAGATGAGCTTTCTAGAAATGTGATTTTCTCTTTTAGAAAGTCCTAGATAAGGAAAAAAGTGGGTAGATTGTTCAGGTGTCTTCCTCAGTCATAAAAGCAGTAGTGTTAACTGCCACTTCACAAAGCTAAGCTACCTTGGTGAAGTCTGGGTCCAGACATCCACAGTGTACTGCAACTCATGATTATCACTTTGTTCTTGACGCTAAAAAACTTTCATGATAAAATTAGCATATTATGTATATTCATAATCCTTATTAAAATTCAAATGATTTGAATTGTACAGATAAAAATCTCATGTGGTGAGATAAAATTAGCATATTATGAATATTCATAATCATTATTTCATTCAAATGAATTTAGTTGTACAGATTAAAACTCATGTGATGAGAGATAAAATTAGTCAAACAAAATTCCCCCCTTTTGAGTAAGAAATTGGGGAAAAATTGAGAAAAATAAGGGGAAATAAGGGAAATCAGGGAAGAAGATTTAACAAAAAATTAAAAAAGCAGAAGACAAAAAATCAGGAAAAATCCCCCAAATCAGGAAACCGAATTATCAGGCCTGCATATTATGAATATTCATAATCTTATTTCATTCAAATTAATGTATTTGTACAGATTATGATCTCATGTGATTGCTCCAGACCCACTCTTGAATTTGGGATTGCTCACAAACAGAGATTCGCTATCCTCGCTCTCTTCAGATTCTTCAAAATATGTTTGCTGAGGCAAGAACGTTTCATTACGCTTCCACAAATCCCCATCATCATTATCTCCTACTGTATCCATGATGACGTCTGTTTCAAAAGGAACTCTAGATCTGTTGAAGACGGTTGATCCCACAGTTGCATTATCTTCGAAAGCCTTATCCTTCTCCTTAAATAACCTTGAGTTAGTGTCACACCTTTCCTCTGTTATGCTCTCCGCACCAAATATGGAGTCGGGTTCGCTTGTTGCCATGGTGATGGTTTTGTCTCGCCTGGCAACATGCTTCTTTGGAGGTGGCCTCCTGCGAGGTGTCCGGGCATCCGAGAGGAATATATCATCCAAGAAAGACATGCTTTCATCCATCTTTGGACGTGCTGTTGACAATGCATCATCCTTTGATCCTTCCTGCGTTGTTTCCTGCTGGATTGTTTCCACTCTCTCGTATCCATCTTCATTTTGCTTATCTGTCGATCTCACCACCTTGCTCTGTTTCCCGCAAGTTTTAGAGGAGGCAATGGCTCTACAGTGCCTGTTCCCTGCACCCGTCCTGTAGATCTTAGCATCTTCATGACCTGCCTCAAATTCATCCGAGGAGTCATCATCAAAGATTTCCTGGTAGACTTCATGACTGACCATACCACCACCACCACTTCTTTTCCTTCTTCCCTTCTCCTTCTCTCTTTCGAACCTTGCAGATTTTGTTTTACTAATACTCCTTTTTACAGATGGGCATGTTACTTCCATGTCATCGCTATCAATGTGTACACTATCATCACTCGAGGTTGATCCTTCAAACTCGAGTCCAGCTGCAGCCTTCCAGCGACCTGCAGGTGCTACCTCCCGCCTCTTCGCTCTACTCTCCCTTCTACCTCTCCCTCGACCTCGACCCCTAGTCTCAACCAACGTTGGTTTTGACTTCTCTCCTCTTTCTTTTCCAGTTCCAGTGTCTCCTGATGACTTAAAGCCATTGCTTGGTTGGGTTGGTAGTTTAATGAACTCATCAAAGTCTACGTTATACTTGGATTTGTTGTATGATAGAAGAAGCTTGAGACAGCCCTCATCTGAAAGCCCTTGGATGTGAGTTGCCAGAGCTGAGGGCCTGCTAAAGCTGGCTAGTACTGATGCTATATCCTTGAACTGATCCCTGAGATTCAATTGTGACAATATGAAAAGTACTTTAATACTTTGCATTCTCAACAAAAAAAGACACTGTAATACTGTAAAACAAGACACTTGTGCTATCTATTAACATGTACCTCGCTATATTACACAGGTAAGGATATAAAGACATTATTCAACTTTCTATTTCTAATTAGTGTGAGAATGATATCAGATTAACTAACTGTCAGGTTTAATATATCATTATGCTATGATTTAAAAAAAAAAATTGGGGGGGGGGGCATCAAATGTTCCTTATGAGCACCCTCTATTAAGAAATTTTATTCCATAATCATTGGTGGACTAAATTGTTTACTAGAAACAACTGTGCTACATGTACATAGATATTGTGTGTACAGATCAATAATCAGATGTAACACTCATTATTCAGAGATAAACATTCAAAAGTATTATCTGGTGTATGACATATAACAAAGACTTTAATCACCTTCTAACACCAATGGGGGTTTGTCCAACAAGTAAAGTTGTATCTCCCAAGCGATGACTAGTAGCATGCGTTCGCCTCCCAGCAGACTTCGGCTTTTGGTGGCTTGTAACAGTTTCCTAGAAATCAAGTGAAGTTAAGTTTATAGGTTGTGTCAAATAAACACAACACATTCACAAAGTAACGCTATTGAGAAAGAAAAAAAACGTCAGGCAATTTAGTAGGCTAGTATAATGTGCAAATATAACAATGACCTCTTTTAAAACCTGAATATCATTTTTGGAAGTGTTGAAACGACTACTTGAATTTGTTTAACTTGAACAAGACGTAATTTCTACATCAGTAGGCAGGTATACATGTAGAAGTCATACCATATGATGTAAATAGATAAAATCACATAAAACTAAATTAATGCCCACACTTATGTTTCATATTTTAGCTATATGTAAGGCTTATGGGGAACCCCTTGCACAAATAGTGAATCTTTGAGACATTTCTTTTAGAACTATCAACAAAAATTCCTTTATGCCCTTCTAGAATTCTTGGTTTTTGATACAAACAAGGTCACAGAGGGAATTCCACAGCCAGCTAGCAGTGAAAAAGAAGCTCTGTCTGGCATACAGGTTTTAATAGCATTCAAGGAGAGAGTATGGGAAGACATAGACAGACTATAACGGGTGTCTCTCCGTCATCCATCTGGTGGGAGCATCATGAATTCCAAGTCTTGTGAAACAAAATACATCATAGATGCATGAGTTTTGTACCCCCAAAAATGCAGTAATTTGTGTGTTTGAATCTCTTCTTTCTCTAGTTACCAACCAAGTGGTAGAATTATTTCTTGACAGTAGACAGGTTCCTGACTGAACTGGCCAATCTCGAAGACATCCTTCTCTGACAAGAAAATATATAGTACCTGCATGTGTTTTGTACCCCCGAAAATGCCGTCATTTGTGTCTATGAATTTCTTCTTGCTCTACTTACCAGGTCTAGTGTTGGAACTTGGCAGTAGGCAGGTTCCTGACTGAACTGGCCCTTATCGACATCCTGCTGGGCCACCTTGCTGACATGGTCCTCAAAGCGACTCCCTCCGACCACCTTCTGATTTGAATGCACATACTCCACACCACACCTTTCTGCATTATAAGAAACAACAGGAAGGATAGAGGCTCGTTCAGATATGACGCGGTAAACCGCTGCAAAAAAGTCGGCGCTGTATTTTTAAGAGTGTATATGAATGGCAACTGCATGCAACAAAGTTTCTGCGCATATTCCATGAGCTCTGTGTTTTAAGATACAGACATATGAAGCGTATTACACTTTACATCATTGTATAATTTTAAAAAGCCATGGTTTTGCCATGTCATTAAAATTGGGTTATAGTTGTGATATTTCACAACAGAAATGCCAGTGGTTTACACAATCGCAGAGTACATTTACATGTACATGTAAGTAAATCTGGAGTAAAACATGTAATTATGTTTGAAAGAAATCATTTATTTTGCACAACTCTGAATGATTTGAAATAAATTTAATTTTTACATATGAAGTCCAACCATACACATGATGAAATGAGATAAACACAATATATGATGTGTCAGTACTGGGACAATGCAGAAATGATCATCAAGATGAATGTAACTTTGGTAAGAATTACTGTACTTTGTTCTGTATATACCATACATTAAAGGTATAATATATATATATAAGTCAGAGCATGAAGGCAATCTTCTGGTAATGTGGTCAAGCCCAATAACAATTTTCTGACCAGTTTTCTGGAACAGTTGAAACTAAACCCAGGCTAAATCTAATACTTACTAAACACATCCTCTGCTGTTTTGATGTTTCCACTGTCCATTCGATTAATCCTCTGTTTTCTCACCGTCTCTGCATCCTCCTTTCTTCCTCTTCGTGCTCTCCCCATCTCTCCTCTTTTCTCTTCTCCATCTTCATCCTCATAATAATAATCATCACCATCATCATCATTGTCATCGTTCCTGTCACTTGTCCTTGATCTACTGTGATCACTGTGGGGGTTGTGCGACTGTCTTCTTGTCTGACCTTTGACCTTCTGAACAGGTTGTCCATCCTTCCCAAGAATTGCCTTTCCACGAGCCAGTTTCCTCGGTTGGCCCCTCCATCCATCTCCTTCATCATCATCAGTATCATCTTGATTGTCTTCATTGTTGACCGATTCATTTTCAAAAGTAAAACAGAGAGGGCATAAAGAAAAGGGAAACAGTTCAGAATAGTAGTAGTGTTCTATTTCCTACATGTACATTGAAAAATATAAATATAGACATCAATGAATAGAGAATCAATTCCTACTACAGCCCCATCCCCCTCCAGCCCTAACTGCCCCCCCCCCCCTTCCCCAAGCCAAAGATAGCTAATTTTACATAATATTTTTAAAAATTAACCAACACACATTAAGGATAAAGTCATACATTCATTGGTATTTCAATCACGCCATTCTCCCAAAAGATAATACAAAAAGCTTTACTATTTTAATTCATTGACTCCGGGAACCAGGTGGATCCCATATTAAGCCTATGGGACTGGGAGAATGCAGTATTCAACTACTGAAAACAAGAGGTTTATTGAGACTAACATCATACAATTCTTGGCGGGAATGGAATGTGCAGCTCCTCACCTTTTCTGGGAGGCGTCGTGATCGATGACCTCACTCTGGACTTCCTAGGAGATGTTTTCTTGGAAGAACTCCTCCTGTCTTCCTCCTCCATCTCAGAATCGTTGCTATGGATACAAGCATTATCATCCTCATCCTCATCCTCATCTTCATCCTCATCCTCGACCTCTAGTAACTGTGAATCCATTCCATGGATATCATCATCGTCCTCTTCGTCGTCTTCTTCTCCGGCTTCTCTGGACTCCTCATCACCACCATCATCCTCTTGGAGAAGCTACAGGAGTCGGGGAGAGCGAGATAATCAGAGTTTCAATAATGTTATAATGATCGACAAGTTATGAACCAGAGCACTATAACACTGAGTTCCCATAGGACATCTATTTTTTCAGATGGTCATATCTCAGCCAATAATTAATATATTCAATTGGTTTTCAACATTCGGACATCATTTTTTATGCTCTTTCGGAAAAAGAAGAATAAAAAATAGATTTTTTTTTAATGACGTCACACTTCATCACTCTACACACACACACACAAAAAAAAAATTTAAAAAAATCTCTCTCTCTCTCTCTCTCTCTCTCTTTCTCATTAGGATAAGCATAACTGGATAAAATGGGAGTCTTTCAGAGCAATATTTATGATATGAATGTAATACAAATATTTGTAAATTTCTTTAGTCATGTTATCGAGACCAAATGAGATGCCATCATGATCTATTGATAACCAAAAGCAAAGCACCTATTAATTAGTTTTGCCACTGTTTGCTCTCACCATTTATGGGCATTGGTCTCCTAAGGGACGTACAAATCATAGTCAAAATTCTACAGAATTAACATTGAATCCATAATTGAAGGAAAAATTTGTACCTAAAGATTGTAATGGTGAGTGAGAGCAAACAGTGGCATGAACGGCATGCCATAGTTAAGTCCAACATAAAGACGATCTTAGTCTTTGTGAAAACACCCTCAGTGCGATAAATGTTCTGACCTCATCTAATGAATCCTCCTCTGGTGCTTCCTTGACTGATGTCTGTGGCTTGTACTTGGCCATGGATATTCCCAGCTCTATCTTCTCTTCTCTCTATGGCAACAATGAATAAAATAGACATTATCTGACACAAAGCAAATTGGCACTTCACACTAACATGCATTCATTTCAAGGCTATTTAAAGCCTGTCTGCAATATTTTGGCCAGGAGGGATTAGACCTCCCTGCATGGTCACTGACAAGTGGTTACTTCATCAAATCAGCTCTCAATTAATATAAGAAAAAGGGGATCATGGGGGACTAACGGGTACCGCTTAGGCATTGATTGCTATATAGAGGGCGCAAGTAGCTACAAGTAGTGCAGTCCCTCCTTTAAGTTTTAACCATTTTGTGAATTTTTTTAAAGGCTATTACCTGTAGATGGCCCAAGTCAAGATTTAATGGAAATTAATTTCTCTTAGACCCCACATGCAATGGAATACTATAGATAGACTGCACAGATAGACAAACAACGAACATATACGGAGATCACACATTTTTAGCAAGCTGCAGACTGATTTTCAAATCTCAATAGACCTGCTTATTTATGTATTTTAACGTATATACCGATATGTTTCTTTCTCCAACTCCTGGAGGATGTTTCACAAAGATCTTAAGTTGATCTTAACTCTAATCACGACTTAAAAACTATGGTAAGCAATTTGTAGCCATATATATTAAAAAGCAAAGAGTAAAGAATTTTGAATTTTCAATTTTTTTAGATCAAGAACAGGAGATCTCCTTGGTAATAGAATATATTGATGATTTTAATTAAAATGTTATGCCTTTTAAAAGATGTTACTTCAAATATTCAAAGAAACTAACTGATTTCCATAATGTTTAAGTCCATCTTAGAGTTAAGTTCAACTTAGAGTTAAGTTCAACTTAGGATCTTTGTGAAACACCCAATGGTTACCGGCCATTTCATTGATCTGCTATAAGTAATGACATGTCAATGGATGGAATATAAGCTGCATATACAGAAGTTGTTGCTTTATTGGGCAAGCCTCTGTCAAGCTCTTTAGTTGTCAAGAGAAACTTTTACTTAAAAGTATGCATGAAATTAGCAAACAGGTATATAGTGGACCCCTATTAAAAACAACACTCGTGCTGGTAGGGGTGTTTCTAAGTGGTAAATAACTGCTTAAGAAATAAATAAATTAATTCTTTACAATGCGCATTTTGACGCCTGGGTATGCTTTGGAATACTAGCAAGGCCTTCACACCCCTACATCTATTCATCTTAAAGGGGGTGTAGCTAGGCAAATACTCGTTAATGCCATCGAATGATTAACAGACTTCAGCTACTTGATCTCTACATGGTCAGCACGCTAGCGTTCGCAAAAAAGACTGCAATTCTCCTCACGCTTTCGTTTGCGTCGTCCGTAGTCGTATTATACCCGATTGGCCCCGAGTAAGGCCACGGAAAAGACACGTAGTCTCGTCACGCTACACCCCTTTTACAAAGGGGACGAGAGAATCTCAAGCTCACCTGAATGACATCTTTGGTCAGACAAGACCCGTCCACTCTCAGAGTAAAGAGGTTCTGGAGACCAAAGATCTCTCCCTGCTGCTCCTTGTCCCCGGCTACCGCTGTGAAGTATCGCTTGGCATTCTCTGTTGTCATGGCAACACTGGCTATTTGCTGTTTTTTAAATAGATGATAAAATATGTCTTTTTTAATACACTAGGAAACACTTTACAGTTTTCGGTTCCATGTACATTTGATAAAAGAAGATAATTTAAATGAGAAGAAGTACAGTATTCAAGAGACCGAAAGTTACTATTTAGTTCATTTTTAAACAGAAGCAAAACTATTGGTACAGTTTTGCATCCAAGTAATAAGCTCATGAAGTATGGTGTTGAATGTTTTATAATGGTCACACAAATGAATGAATTAAAAGGAAATGAAATGTTCTTTTCAAGCTACGACCACAAAATATTAATATCATCCTCATTGTTCCTCATGTCAGTGCAGAGCTGCCAACCTTGTGCGACCAAAAAAAGGAATCATGATGGCAAAAAAAAGGAATTCATAAAAACGAAACTTACAACCACGCGCGACACACTTCCAATGCAGAAATTTTCATTCATCATGCTGATTTTTCCATACAAGCAGGTAATTTTTTTGATGGTTATTTTGGTATTATCGGCATTTCATTTTTTTTGGAGAATATTTTTCTCTTAGTATATTTAAAATTAGTTTTCTATTGAATTTGTGATCAAATCACCATTTTAGGGCAGTTGTTTGACGTGTGGTATGTAAAAAAAAAATAAAAAAATAAAATAATAATTAAAAAACGTATTTTTGGAAGAAAAAACGTAATACCGTAATTGGGAGGAAAAAACGGAGTAATTCCGGCAAAAACGGAATGGTTGGCAGCTCTGTCTGTGGCTTTTCATCTGAGAAATATATTCCTTCTGAAATCTACAGGCATCCTGATTGAGACCGGGGGGACGTTTCACAAAACTTGTCATCAGTGACAATTGACAGTTTTTATTATAAGCTACTGAAGTCCTTACTTTTTATTGGTTATCAGCAGATTTGTCACTGATTTTTGTCATTTATCATTGAAAAAAGGTTTTGTGAAACGGGTCCCTGGGGAGTGGTTCACAAAGACTAAGATCGACTTTAAGTTGGACTTAACTTTGGCAGGCCATTCATGCCACTGGTTGCACTCAACGATGCTTTTCTTGTGTTGAGACAAAACTCTCAGCATTATGACTACAACAACAGTCCTTTTCAGGACTACACACCCTCAAGATAGATTACCGAGAGTCCTTTTCAGGACTCCTCAATCCTCCCTCTCTCTCACATGGTGCAACCGCAAGCCTACTGTAAAACTCTCACCTGTTTATAGACTTGTCTAAGGTACATATTCTCCTCGATGGATCCCCTAGAGATGAACCTGTACACCCTGACATCGCGATGCTGACCTATGCGGTATGCCCTGTCCTGTGCCTGGAGGTCATAGGTCGGATTCCAGTTGGGGTCAAAGATCACGACTACATTGGCACCCGTCAGATTCAGTCCAATACCTCCAGCCCTAAAGGCAACCAAGAATAATAAAATACTTTATTAATTTTGACTATTGGTTTGTGGTTTATTTAACATTATAGAATCTAACGATGACTTTTCAAAACCTAACGTCCCAACGAGAACAGAGTACTGCTTGGCAGAGGGAAATAAATTGTATTGTTAAGGAACAAGTCACAATTATATATAACTTGAATAACTGTGTACATGATGCTGGAATAAATTCCACAAATATGATGATGTGCACTTATTTAGAAAGAGAGCAATGCATGTTGTTGAAATCACATGTACAGTGGAACCTCGGTGTAAAGAGGTCTGATATAACAAGATTCCTGATATAACAAGGTAATTTCTTGGTTCCAAGGACCTTGTTATAACGAGTTTCCACTCTTTTAGTAATATGGCTGAAGTTTTGTAATATTGCGAACCTGAAAAATATATATGAAAAGTAGACGCATGGAACAACTCTAAATTCAAGTTTAAACCCAATGATGAAATGCGTGGTGACATAGAAACTATAAATCATATACAACATGTTTTAAAGCCCCACTGCACTAGTTTTGCCAGGAGAGATTAGACCTCCCTGCATGGTCACTGACAGGTGAATCTCATCAAATCAGCTCTCAATTAACACAAGAAAAAGAGGATCATGGCCGGGGGACCAATGGTCACCGATTAGGCATTGTTTGCTATATAGAGGGCGCGAGTAGCTATAAGTGGTGCAGTGGCGCTTTAACTTCTTACTTTGTGGAGATGAGAAAGATGAAGATATCAGGATCCTTGTTGAATTCATGGACCAACTTCTGTCTGTTGTGAGCTGGAGTCTTGCCATCTAGTCTTCGGTATGTGTAGGAGGTCGTCTTCATGAACATCTCCAGAATATCCAATAGCTTGGTATTAAAATAAGAGACAAGTAAGAAAGTATCAAATTATTTTTTGTTATGAACAAATTTCATTACTTATTATAAAGTTAAATCATATTAGAATAAGAAGAAATTGACTCACATGTCCTGCACACAGAAATTTAGGTATGTGGGACTATACACAAACATTTGACGTGAAGTTTGGTCCAGAACTGTTCAGATGTTTCTTTTCATGTTTTGAATACGAGGGCATTTGAAGAATACAGGGTACATTTCTTTTGTGGTATTCTTCCAAACTTCTTCCAAAGCTCACAAATTATTTCTCACCTTTATCAAAACTCTACCTCCTCTTTAATCAAACTACTAAAGCATATCGAAATACACGATGTACATTCATAGAACCAACAAAACCGAGAAAAAAAAAGAGACTTACTTGAGTATAGCATGAAAATAGCAAGACTTTGCTATTTTCTCTCTTGAAAACTTTCAGGAGTTTTTCCAGGACCTGAAAGTAACCAAAAGATAGCAGTAGCACATTTGACTGAATCAGAATTTATTTAGAATATTTGAGATATGAAACTGAGTTTAAGGACACTAAACCTGATAGAGATGATTTCATCTTCATTTAAAGAATACTTCTTATTAGTGTCATCTTGTGTCTGTACTATATTATTACTGTATCAAATTGTCTGTGTGTACTGTCATCTCAGCATTAGTACGCAAAGGGTCAAGGAGTTTCAAGGGAGTCTTGAATCAAACAAGAATACTTCCATTTCTTAAAAAGCTACCGACATGTGGATGTCAACTCTTTCCTTTAACCTTGAATGTTTTGATATCTTCACTCTGAATTTGTTTCATGGGGAATAGAAAAATGCATGTAAAATATAGAATGAATGGTAAATTCAAATGTTGTTTTCTCATCCTCTTTTTCTGACTTGAATTATACATTGTATTTTTACCTTTCCAAGTTCAATTGCACAACATGAATTTGGTTAATTGATTGACTGGATATATAATGATATTAATAATAGTGGGTTCTTGTATATAGCGCTCATGTCTGTCAAAGTTGACACTCCTGGCGCTACACAACTTGGATTACAAAGTACAGTCGAGCCTGTCTATAGCGACCGCCCAAGGGAAACACAGAAGGTGGCCTTTGTAGACAGGTTCCGTTAGTACATGATTCAATGAGAAACCATTTTCAAGGGAAACAACAAATGTGGCCTTTGTAGACAGGTTGTCACTAAAGCAGGTTTGACTGTATTATAAAAAACACACCTGCATTTTGCCACAGTACATTGGATCCGAGAGCGTGGCGAACCTTGCCTCTCGACTGAGCTCCACAAACTGAGGCTGCTTGGCAAAGGCTATCTGACAGTATCGCAGAGACTTCTCCCTCTGCTTCTCGGACTTGGACACATCAGGCATGAGAAGAGCGATGTGATTGGATACTTTGATCAAGAGACTCATGAGGCCAAAGGTCAATGATTTGATACCCTCCCCGCGCTCGTTAAGCTGCAATTGATAAAAATAAGACAGTATATCTGATGAGCACTTCTTATCGAGTCAAATGATCGATATCGGTACATGTACGTATAGATATAGATTGTGTCATTTTTAAACAAATGGGGGTGAAAAACCTGACCTTCATATGCAACAAAATAAAGCCATGAAGCTGATAATATGCAACATATAATACAAATAGTTAGTCCTGTTAATTGTATTTACTTATCTCCAAATCCATATTTGAATATAATCAGGAAGATTTTACTAAAGAATACACCAAGTGAGACCTAAAGCTGCTCAGCTTAGGAAGCGAGTGAGGAACTAAGAAGCTCTGAACCCCAATCAGCTATCGTACCCTCTATCCCTCACTGCCATCAGTAATGCTCACACATTCACGGTTGAGATTGGCAGTTATTCTGAGCTTCCACCCACTTTACCAGATACTATTCTCTTTAACTGTCATCATCACCTCATGAATGTTCACTCAGGCTTCCTATTTGTTTCCTGTGTTGGAGGCTATTTGTTTTTATATTATTGATTAACGAAATTCTGTTCCGTGATTGGTCAACATAGCATCATGTGACCAAACATAACATTGCTATGATGTAATACCGATAAGAAAAATGTGCTATACCGTGACGTCATCCATGGCATAGTGCACTATACCATGGCACTATACCATGGATGACATCATAGATATGTGTCGGCCCGGTCGCGGTACGGTCGTCTGCGCTGCTCTCTCTGCACTCTACACTAATTCAGTGACAGTATACATTATTGTTACCAGTATTTTAATTATTATTTTTTGAAGGTTCGTTTAAAAATATAAGACAAATATATCATGCACTATTTCAAGCCACTAGTGAAATTATGGAATCCTCGGTGACGCCCCTCAGAAAATAGTGCTATTCCTGCCACCTCGATCCATAATTTCAACTAGAGCCTCTCAGTGCACAGTATATTTGTTTACAATGCTAATTACCGTATTTGCCGGCGATAAGGCTGCAGTGCCGTATAGGCCGCACCCCCAACTTTGACATTTCGTAGAGGGAAAAAAAAAAAAAAAAAAAAAAAGAGAGAGAAAAAAAAAAAACGGACCAAACAAAATGATCGTAATTTTCTTGTAGAACACTCTTTTTTTTTACAAACTGATACCAAATTCACAATATTCTTATAAATTTACAAGAAGTTAACCTCAAAAATGATTGTAATTTAGCAGATCTTCATCGACTTTTAAGCTAGTACTGTATCGCACGCAGATTTGGTATCCTACAATACCCCTACCTCGATGTGCGGTGTAATCCGAAATAGCATTTTTCTACCTGCGCAGTTGCGTTGCGCGGCAGCTAGCTCCGTAAGTAACGGCCTGTCCCTTTTTTTACTTTTTGGCGATGCAATGGTACAGACTTAGATCTAGATCTATCGGCAGATTTTATTAGAAAAATAAGTTTTTTCGTCTTCATGTCAACTATGCAACATAAAATTGTCGGTAAGTTGTGTGGAGTTATTCTAGAATTGTCCTGTACCGTTGTCTAGTCATGCTACCGTTCATATAGTCCCATACGTGCAAATGGACGTGATGTTTTGACCGCTGAATTTTGTTGTTGTAGCGTAAAGGCCGCACCCCGACTTTTGGATATTTTTTCTTCCAAAAACACTGCGGCCTTATCGCCGGCAAATACGGTACTGCTATGTGATGACATGATGGACTCACCTTGTAGCAACAGCGCCCTCTCTTGCGACCGCTCCCACAATCACAGGGGTTTTTCTTTTCAAGGACAAGCTTCATGTCTTGGGATTCTAGGAGAGCTCTGTACACGTCTAGCTGGAATGAGCTCAGCGTACAGAATACTACGTTCTCATCTGGTTGAAGAAAGAAATCAAAAGTGATATTTTAGCTGGAGTGATAGTCACCATCACCATCATCATCACCATCATCACCATCATCATCACCATCTTCATCACCATTATCATCACCGTCATCACCACCATCATCATCATCATCATCATCACCATCAACATCATCATCACCATCATCACCATCACCATCACCACCACCATCATCACCATCATCACCATCATCATCACCATCATCATCACCATCATCATCATCATCACCACCATCATCACCATCATTATCATCATCATCATCTTCACCATCATCATCATCACCATCAACATCATCATCACCATCATCACCATCACCATCACCACCACCATCATCACCATCATCACCATCATCATCACCATCATCATCACCATCATCATCACCATCATAATCATCATCATCATCATCATCACTCAATCATTCATTTATTCTCACCCCTCATGATCACCCTTACCTTTAGATGGCAGCTGGTGAGCAATGATAGATTTTGTTCTTCTGATCATCCACTTTGATCTCTCCAATGCAAATTTCTCGGCCACTGGGAATAAAAACAGTTATGTGTTTAATAAACCTATATCTTAGATAGGTTTATGGTGACGCTTTCTTCAATTGCAGCCCAAAGTATAATCAAGATATGGACAGTTGTAATCTAATTCTTGCTGTTCCTGAGTTCATACAAGTTAGATGTAATGGGCATAACCCCTCATTACTTTTTAACAATATGACTGCAAGTAAATGACCAACATGCTTTCTACTAAATAGATTTACAGGGTAAAAGGCCTCACGATTATAACATATCCTCTTTAGTTTCAGTTAATAATTGCATTGTATTATTCTTGTAATTGTTATCATTCTAATTTTTTTTTTTTTATATCATTCACTTTTAAAGAACTTAAGGTAAAAGACAAGTATATGTAGTTGAGTGGTGAAAGTACACTGTTAATGTACTGTGGTGGCAGTAGGAGTGTTGGTGGTGGTGATGGTGATGGTGATGGTGGTGGTGGTGGTAGTCATCATCATAATACTAAAAAGTGTTACACAACATAGAAGGAAAATGGAAGAATGAAGTGCGTCAGGTACAATCTGTTGGATAACTTTTACCGCTTCAATCTATGTTACAAAGATAACCTGGCTTTTAACATACCTTTCCTAGCATTAGCCAATTCTCTCTTGTTGGCGTTATATTTTTGTCCTGCGGTGATGACTTGCTCATATTTCTGTTTGAATCCTCTCCAGTCTCCCAAGCAGCCTGGGTTAGCCCTGAAATACAGAGAACAAAGCATCAAACCCTTGAAGGATAGGTTATATTATAAGAGCTAAATTGATCACACAGTGTTCTTCAAATTGGCAAAAATAATATTTTTCTTTTATTGCTACACTAACTGTAATGTCTCTGAAAGCAATGTGAGAATGTTAGTGAAAAGTTGAAAATATTGCCAAGAAATTGCAAAAGTTGCCAGATTTGATTTTCCTTTAGATCTGATTCTTGAAGGAGGGAATTCTCAGCTTAAAAATAATATGTTACTTCTCACAGAGATAAGCCATAATAATATTCAAATTAGAAAAAGAAGGGAAAAACAAATTTTTTTTGATAATACAGGTGTATATATATATATTGTTTACAGTAATTTCCCTATGAACTATAAAGGCGGGTCATGACCTAGCTTACCAGTCCAATACACACCAGAGCTCCCCCATCTTGTTCTGTAGAGCAGTGCCTGTAAGACCATACCTCCTATTTGTATTCATGTCCTTCAAAGCCTGGGTGATGAGGGCGCTAGGCTCCTACATTGAAACAAAAAATGCAATACTTTTATCATGAGGCCTTAGCTGAGCAAGCTGGATGAAATTTGTATATGTTTTTTGGTATTCATGGTGTTGAGTGTTGAGTGTTTGGAGCCAAAAATTTGATGGCAAAATTTCACTTAAACTGTATCATAATGCGAAAGAGGATGTCATTTAAGACACACTTCTGCAAAGATTTCCCCCCCCCCCCCCCAAAAAAAAAAAAAAAAAAATGTGTTTGTAGTGTAGACAATTATTGATATTACATAATTTGGGTTTTCTGTTGAATGCAGGAAACCAAAATTCTGTATTATTTCATCAATATTTGACTTCGAACACATTTGTTTTGAAAATCCTTGCAGAAATGTGTCTTTAAAATGACATCCTATTTCACATTATGATACAATAGAATTATCCGATACCATAATATAGAAAAATTGAATGCATAAGAGATTCAAAAAAAAATTCTTCATGTTTTCACATTTCAAACACTTGTTCTCCTCGGCTTGCATTAGTAATGAAGCTGAAATAATAACTGCAAATAGGAAATAAACATTTAAGAACATAAAGTGTAGTGATAAAGCTGATGAATTCAAACTTTTATATCTAAAAATTTATGCCCATCTAAGAATTCTTCTCTTCAAGATATATAAAATTCATGAACCCACTTTCACTCTCAATCAGAGATACACATATTACATACCTTGATTTTGTGAACTTCGTCAACAAAAACAGCATCCCACGAGACAGTAAGCAGGTCGTCCTGTCAAAGTAGAAATGTTAGACATTAACATGTAAATAAATATACGATTAACATTCACAGAGTTTTCAAGGACATTAGAATATTCTATCCCAAGGAGAGTGGTTTACACAAAACAAATTTTGAGTTCTGAATAAAAGGTCCATTTCTCAAAATGATAGTCTTGTTATTACATTTAAAGCTACCCCTTGTGCATAATAAACAAAATAAAATTTATCATACAAAGTATTGTGAGAAAAATATATAAGCACAAAGGGAAGGGGGAGGCATCACTATGAACATGACGGACAAAGAAAGCAGACAAAATATACAGTTCCTCAGGTAGACAAAGGAACATCCCTTCACTGCTATTATGTAAAAATGTGTAGAACAGGTGAATATGCATGTGACGACTGTTCTACACATTTTTACATAATAGCAGTGAAGGGATGTTCCTTTGTCTACCTGAGGAACTGTATATTTTGTCCGCTTTCTTTGTCCGTCATATTCATAGTGTGAACATCTTACATTTCAAATTGTTGTTCACAATGTATGTTTGGTCAAGAATTTACATGCAGTTAAAACAAGTATATGTGATTCCAATTCTGTACACAGGGATGGTCATGGTCATAAATTTAGTTAAACTGTTTTATTGGAGCTCCAAGATTTGCATGAATGGTTCACTTGTGGGAGTAATTGGGTTTAGATTAATATTAATATTGCAATACAATGGATTTTAGCTGAATCAATACACAAGCATTCCTACAAAATAATGTACATATTATTAGGTTAACAGATTGGTACCCCAACCATGTGTTGAAGTAATTGGAGAACAGAGTGAGCTCTCTGCCCATCTTTAATTGAGGGAAGGACCATGGTTCTGCCACCTATATTGATGAAAACTAATTGGCATAAAAATATTTAAAAATTCCTTTTGTGTGTTTTCTTAGACTTTCTTAGGTTTCTTAGACATATTAGGACGTGCTCAGATTGGGCTGGGAGAAATAACCATGGTAACATATTTGTATTCTATTTTGAGGGGGGGCAGTTACATGTAGGTAGGACAGTGCTGTTAGTTTTCACTGTATTGTACTCCTATATCATGCTACTGACATTATGAACATGAGGGACAAAGAAAGCGGACAAAATATACAGTTCCTCAGGTAGACAAAGGAACATCCCTTCACTGCTATTATGTAAAAATGTGTAGAACAGGTGTCACATGCATATTCACCTGTTCTACACATTTGTACATATTAGCAGTAAAGGGATGTTCCTTTGTCTACGTGAGGAACTGTATATTTTGTCCGTCATGTTCATAGTGCATTGGTCTTACTGGGTGAATGAAATGTGAATGAAAAAGGCCATGCCCTAATTGGGGGAGGATTTAGGAGGGGTTGTATCATCCTTTTTTTCTCCCTGCCCCCCCCCCCTTCTCTCTCTCTCTCTCTCTCTCTCTCTCATTGACTTATTCCTTTTTGTTTTACATTGGATGGGGAGGGGGCAAATGCCACACCTGTAGCTCCACCCATACATATTCATAATGCCCCTTGCCTTCATAGTCTTACCTGATAGAGTCTGTATGTTTCATACGTTGTCAGCACTGCATCCAGTCTGCCTCTCATAGCCCTCCTTAGCGTGTCGTCTCTTTCCTTTCCATGGTATCTCCTAAGGATAAACACAAAAACAATTGATTTGAAATAGAATGATACCGTTCATGCCTTCAACATGAGGCGATGGTACCTAACATGCTCCTGCGAAAATGCTTCTGACAGTTCTGACTCCATCACTACCTGCTTTACTAAGAGGCCACGACCAGAAACTCCAAGTGCCATATGCTCGGACACATGTACTTCAAAGGAGCTTCTTTCCAGATACCACCAGGCTCTGGAACTCACTACCGCAGGCCACCGTCACCTGTACCTCTCTGCCAAGCTTTAAGAGAGAGGTACTCAAGATCCAGCTCTGTTAAGCTACAGAAGTCTTTTTAACTGCACATAGTTCATTATAGACCTTTTATTGAGACACTACATGTATATATACACCTGCACAGCACCTATATCAGTACGTGTCATGAATACACCCGATGGTGGCCTGTACTTATAGCAAAGAAGGGTTCTTTCCAACCAAAACTCACAAAATTCATAACCGCAACCCTAGACTGAACAAAATGCATGTAACTAATCCAAATCCTACCCCTAAACCTAACCCCAAACCCAATTGCAACCCTAACCCTAAACCTACACCTACAATGATGAAATAACGCCCAGAGTTATCGTCGCCGGAGAAAATCTCAGATCACTAAACAGGCTAATACATTGTAGCTTTTCAACACAGGGGTTTAGAAAGATGAATGTGAAACCCTGTCCCAGATATAGATAATCTTGTCATCATATTGTTGTTTGAGTTGTACCTCAGAGTGTTCAGCTGGAATTTCTAAAGAAGAAAGCTGATACAGTACAGATGCACTGTGAGAGTTCCTTTACAAAATTAAATCTTGTAAAATTGTTACCAGTATGGAATTATGATAACCAAAAATGGATGCAATTTTGTTGGCCACCTTAACCCTATTTAGCCCGGGGGGGGGGGGCTTGAGAAGCCCCCCCCTCGACATTTTTCGCGATAATTTTTTAACGCAAGAAAATCTTGCACTAAAATTTTGTGACTTTTTTCTTTCGAGTCTTGCGCAACTTTTGAAAGAAATTTTTCGAAAATCGGACCTACCATTACAAAGTCACGTGTCCTTTTGTCTTCGCATGTCAGCCCGAAAATCGCTCATTTTTGTGATTTGTGTACAAAACATATGGAAATCTCATTTTTCAAATAAAGAGGTAAAACATTGGTTATTTGGTCTTGTTTTGATTTTAGGTGTTTATTTTGGGGTCAAAATAGTTGAATTATAGTTGGAAATGAAATAAAACAACAAAAACAATAAAATACATAAGTAAAAAAAACAAAGAAATACATAAGAAATTATCAAAACAATAGATAACATAAGGAATAACCCTGGGTTTTCAAATTTTTGTGTTGTATTATTATTCCAAATGGTCTAACAAATATATGTAGTGAGAAAGAATGCTTAAATATGAATAATGTCTGATTTATGGGCAAAAATGTGAATTTAATGACCTTATTTGCATAAATTACCATAAATATGCAAATGAGTGAATTTTTCAAAAAAAATTGAAATTACCATAGTATTCTATACACTTCACTTGACATGTATGCAAATTTTCGCGGCGATCGGGCGTTTCACGGCCGAGATCATAGGGGGGGGCCTGAGAAGCCCCCCCCCGGGCTATGCAGTTTCAAAATAGCCCGGGCTAAATAGGGTTAAATGCCAGTACATGTAAGATTAGCTTTTAGATATTATTGTTGCAGTCTCATTTACATGTTTTAAATAGCAGTAATAAAAAAAAAGGCAATTTTAACATCCTATCAATTAATCAACCCTATCAAACTATGACTAAGATAATTTCCAAACACTACTTTGAAAATTCAGAGAGTTTTCAAGCATTAGAATACTTACGCTACAATGCAATGTGTCCAAGTCTCAAACTCATCCAGCCAGTTATAGAGCACAGAGTTTGGGCAGATGATGAGAAAAGTCTTTGTCTTAGAGCTGTATTTCTGTGGAGACTCCTCGAAAGGGGAAAGATAAGACTTTGTTCAGATATGACACGGAAAAACCTCAGCGGCTTTTACAACGTAAAGAGTGATATAAATATTTTTGTTGTTTTTCAGTTGTGAAAGTTTCCCAGTGTCATACAGGAACGAGTCTTAAAATTGCAGCAAAAATTTTACATTTATTCTCTTTCTTTATATCCAATATGAGAACTATACATTGTAGAGATGAATTCATGAAGGAGGTTTATCTTTTATAAAGTCTACAAATCACCTGAAAAAATAACTTATGTATATGTAGGTAGAATGTATAAAACCAACTTCAAAGAACTTTACCTGGTACCCTTTATGTAAACGGTTAAGGTGTATGAAGAAAAGAAACGATAACATAAAACCCAGAGTACAGGGCTCGCACGGCCGAACTAAAGTTGGACTTGGGTTCCATGCATGCCTTACAAGACATTTTGCTGTTCACCAAGATTATATTTGAATTGCAATCTCTTTTAGTATGGCAGTAATATTTGAAGCTAATGTTTTGAATAAAGTATAGCAACATGGAACCCCTTACATCAAGACCCAAATATATTTGGGTGATTGTTACACTCATACCGATAGTTTAAGCCTCCATGATGGTCCTACATGAACGTGTAGTACAAGGATCCACAACTAATGGGCAATATGAGCCTATATCCAAGATGGAGGTTTAAAGCCATGAACATTTAACTAAACAAAAGACAGTTGTAGCAATCTGCAATCTCCAAAATGCATGAAGAAGCCTTATTACCTTCTGTAGGAACTCTGGTAGTCTTCTCTCCAAGTCTTCTTTACCTCCAGTCAAGCCAAGTAAAGCAGCAATAAATGCAATCACCTACAATGTACAAAACATTAAACATTCAAAATCTACTTTATCAACTTAAAGTCCCACTGCACTAGTTAGAGCGACTTGCACCCTTTATATAGCAAACAATACCTAAGCGGTGACTGTTGGTCCCCCATGATCCTCTTTTTCTTATGTTAATTTAGAGCTGATTTGATGAGATAACCACCTGTCAAAGACCATGCAGGGAGGTCTAATCACTCCTGGCCAGGCTAGTGCAGATGGGCTTTAATAGTGATAAGTTTGATTCTGGAATGTTCTCTATCATAGTGGGGTTTGAACCTGAGAATATGGCGTTAAATTCAAGATACCCCTGTAAAGTTGTTTTCTCCATTTTACTGTAAATATTGCAATATTAGCCTTGGGGCTTTCAATTTGTATTTTCTTAAATTATAATGAAACCTCACAGAAGCGACAAGAACATCATAAGATAGGAAGATCTGGCTTGAGGTCATGAAGCAGAAGCCATCACACATATCCCAGATGGTGTGGAAGGCTTAGGTCAAGGTAGGTCAGGTCAAGGTAGGTCAGGTCAAAACCAAAATTGAATTGAATTGAAAGAAATCTCCCTGCTGAATCCCCAAAGGTCCTCCTACCTACCTGGACAGTTTTCCCCAGACCCATGTCATCTCCTAGGATGGCTCCACCATCTTTCTTGTAATGGCTGTAGAGGAACCGCACCCCTTCTCTCTGGTAGTCTCTCAAGTATCTATTGATGGTTCCAGGCACCTGATCAAACAAAGAGAAGCTTGAGTCTTGGTAAAGTGAGATATAAATTGTGAAATTTCCCTTTCTTTTTATTCTTGTTTGTTCATTAATTTGCCACTCCTTCTTTTCTGCATTAAGTTTATTTTTCTGTTCATCTGTTCATGCATTCATTCATTCATTCATTCATTCATTCATTCATTCATTCATTCATTCATTCATTCATTCATTCATCAATTAATTCATTCATTCATTTGGCCAAATACATAATGATGATATATTTGGGATATAAAAAAAATATTGCACATAGCTAACTGGCAATTGAAAGGGCTATTTTGTTTTAATATCATTTACCCGTATGTATTCATTCAAACATAATTAATAACTATAAGAACATTTACAGAAAAATATAAGAATGATTAAAGTGTAAACATTTTTTTAAAGGGGGGAGGGTGACGCATAAAAATGGGGGGAAGAGTAAGAAATAGGAATAGCAGCAGATTTGTTTGTGCTACTATGTATACAAAATAATGCAGTACAGATATTAATAAACAATTTACCCACGTAAAGTCAGGAAAATACCCAAAATCCCCCCCCCCCCCCCCCCCCCGATACCGGCATGAACAAGTCAACCGTGAGGGAGAAAACTCCACACAACTCAAGAGTCCATTAAGGGGGCAGACAAGTACTAGATGTGTTGATATTGTAACCAAAATCCCTGCAAGAAGTGTACAAACCCTGATGCAGTGATTGAAAAGGCTTTAACTTGATAACCATAACCCACGGGTATCCATCTTCTACTAGGCTTCATGCAGCACAACCAGGGCAGATAAATAGTAAAGAGTGTAGAAGAATACCATACTAGGAACATTATGAGAAAGAAATTATTTCCAGTTGCTGTCGTATTTCCAATATGACTAGGAATAGTTTTGAACCGCATTCTTTCAATTTCAATTCAATTTCAATTCATTTATTTTCAATATTAAAGCAATGTGAACACAGGGGCAAAATACAGATGACAAATGTTTGTGTAGCCCATGTGCCCATGTCTGTGACTAGTGCTTTTCATTTGTGATTTCAGTTAAATGCCTTAGGATTAATCTGGATTCACTTACCTGTATCAATGGTCTTCTGCCTGGACTAGAGAGGGTCAAAGGCTCTTTGGTACTCATATCAGATTTCCCTGGAAAGTGTGGCTTCTCAACATCTTTATCACTGAAACCTGAAAATTATCAGAGGCAAGTTTCTTGAAAGTGTAAGAAGTCAAAGTTCATGGACATTTATTTGAAATGTGTGTAAATGCTACGACTTGTGCTTTTGTTGGATGTCCAAGAACTAAAGATTTAAGACAGTTACGAGAAACTGGCCCCAGATTCCTGCTGAATATGTTCCAATATTGGCATAACACGCACATTCTGTAGACCCCAGCCCAGAATACCTCAGTCAACATCGTGATACAGATAGAATATTTACACAAATTAACTTTAGGATCAAAGAAAGTATTATATCAACCAATACACAGGTCAAAATAAAATGTGTATTTTGTCATATATCTGACAATAGATATACTTTTTGCAAACTTGATCATGTTGCCTACCTCCAAATTTTAAACCGTATAGAGTTTAAATGATATCTTTTTCTTAGAACAGATGTCAAACTGTATAGTCTGAGGTAGCCTCTAAATAAGTAAAATTTACACACACAGCTCAATTCCAGCGCAGTGACCATCCTGGGGCGTCTTTCAAAAGACTAAGATCGATTTTAAGTTGGACTAAACTATAGCAGGCCGTTCTGCCACTATTTGCTCTCACCATTATGATCTTTAGATAATATATTATTTCCTTCAATAATGAACTATAAAAAAAAGTAAATTCTGTAGATTTGTACGTCCCTTGAAAGACCAATGTCTTATTGGGTGAGAGCAAACAGTGGCATGAACGGCCTGCCATAGTTAAGTCCAACTTAAAGTCAATCTTAGTCTTTGTGAAACATCCCCCTGCTTCACTTTCCACCCTTCTGTGATTAGTTTGTAAATAAATCTATACATCCATATTACTGCAGTTCAGTCTTGAGATACTGATATCATGAATACATTTGTTTCTGGTTGCTGTTTTTTTCTTCTGAGAACTAAATTTGGTGACCAACAGAGACAGGGAACACTCTGTTCTCGAGTTACCTTCTTCTAAATCAGCAATATCCCGATCATCTCTGGAAGTCCTGTCAACATTTGAGGTCGTTGCAACTGGCCGACTTATTTTCCTGTCCAACAGAAGAATAAATGATTTATTATAAGATGGTGTTACAAAGGCTCAATATAAAATGATATTTTGAATGCTTCACTTTATTTTAAAAGAAATATATATATATATATACTGAGTGTCAAATGCATCAGACAATGAGCCTTTCCCACGTGTACCTTTCATCTGATACAATACCATACAAGTCGTGCATCCATAATAAATCCCAATCAATATCACAGACTCCAAATAAACACATCCTGACATGATATTTCAAATAAAATAACTTGTTCATTATACAATTAGAGAGAAACAAAACCAATTTTAATAGTATCTCACCTTGGTTTATCTACTGTTGCACTTTTAGGGGATGCTTTAGCATCGCCACCAAAAGCAACTACCCCCTTGCGCTTCTTGACGGCGGCAGTGACCCTTGACCCCTTGGGTGTAGTAGTCCTCTTGTCAGGTGGAGTAGAGGTTGGTCTGTTCACTGGTCTTGGGTCATCATACATGTCTGCATACTGAGCTCTTTGATGGATTATTGAAATTTAATATGAATCAAAATATGATTATCTCTTTCTCTGTTATTCCTCTCTCTCATTCTCATTCTCTCCCTTTCTTTCCATCTCTTACTTTCTTTCTCTTTCTCTCTCTCTCTCTCTACATCTCTTTCTCTACCTATCTCTCTATCCCATTCTCTCTCTCTCTCTCTCTATTTCTCTCTCTCTCTCTCTCTCTCTCTAACAACTGCCACTCAAAAATAAACTTTTGTATACAGATAGGTACTTCAATAACAAACACAATCATTGTAGGAAATAAATGCCCTCATATGTTTCCTACATTTACATAGCGTAAAGGAGAACTTCTGCATCTAGCAAACCACAGCATTTGTATCAAAACCAGAGGATCTAGCGAAACCACAGCACAAGGAAGAACTCTTCTTACCTAATTCTATCCTCTTCTGAGATGTAATTTAAAAGTGGACTATCAAAGCCTACATCTTGGGCACCGCTCTTCTCACAAGATTTCTCTGCAGAAAAAAAATAAGAGAACACACATTATTAGTCTACATATATTCTTTTATAGTGAGAATCAGACTTCATGCCTTCCCAATAAATAACATATTCCATTGAAAATCATATAAACCTTTACATCCTTCAGATGCTCTTTTAAAATATCGACACAAGGTCTTTCATTTGAATTGACGAGGCCTGCATATAAAGTAACATGTAATACACTAAGATTGATAATATTCTCATTTCTCATTTCCCCATTCTGTTTTTGAGAAAAAACTTCCACCCATACAAAAATACAACTTACAAGGTAAACATTTACTTTCACTTTTGGATATTATATTATCCAAACAGATACCAAGTAGGATAATAGTTCATTCAAACAAAGGATTAAACATTAATTTTAAAAGAAGGCTGAAATATGTTTTTAAATGATACTTTTACAAACTTTAAGAACATTACTTGATCGTGTCATCTCCCTAAGGTCCTCAAGCTGGACTAGTTCATTATCCTCTGGCAAGAAGCCCTTGTACCGGACCTCTGCCATCTTGCGTCCGTCCCCATCTTCTTCTAGTTTGCGGATGACAGCTTTGTAGAGGGAGCCATCACCGGAGAATGGCGCCATGCATTTGTCTCCAACAGACCATTTTCCTACATCATGGTGTGACAAAGGAGAAGAATCAATAAAAACTGAGTTAAGTCATGTTAATAACGCTTTAAGTTTAACAGCCATTCAATTTGTTTTTGTAGAGTCTGTTTTTCTTGAAACAGCAACACTCGCTCATAAACAATAAAACTCATCATATTTTATAATACATTTAATGGCAATATTGTAGAGAAATTAAAAGATCAATTTTTAAACATAATGAGAAACTTTCTGGCGTCGGAAACTGACTCATTATAATTGTCATCATAGCAATCGATCTACGAAAGAAACAATTTGAACATGACACACACGTAAATAAGCATGTGGGGCACACGTTAAGTTTTCTGATATTTCAACGTTATATTCACTGCATTAAAACACAAGATACACGTTCTAATCATTCACTCATATATACCTTCCATATTTTTCAGTATTTCTGTTGAGAAAATTTATTCACAGGGACCGGAATGACCGGTGTTCTAGGGCTTTTCTCGTCATCTCAGCTCTCGCGGACTTTGATCAGACGAACTCGTGCATTGATATCGCAGATGGCGCTAGACCTGCTCGACGCCAAAGACGCTCTGATCTGTCAGCTCCATATCACCATACAATATGTTGAAGCTTGCGCGAATTTCGTGCACTTCCGTTACTAAGTAGGAGATGAAATAATTACATTAGTCTCTTTCACTCTCAGTAGATAATATAGTAACCGTATTGGATCAGCCTCTGACGTCACTCTTTGTACTTCTTTCTCATCCCTCAATCTCGCTCATTCATCTCATGTCTTACTCTCAATTCTTCTTCACTAGCTATTTATCTCTTTCTCTCTCTCCTCTTTCAGCATCCCCTTTCTCTCATCACTCGATCTACTCGTTTCGCTTCTCTGAATCTCACTCATTCACTTGATATAATCCATTCATCTCTACTCTCTCTCTCCCTCCTCTTTCGGCACCCATTTTCTGCTCTCTCTCTCTCTCTCTCTCTTACATCTAAGTCCATGCTCTCCTCTCTTTTCATATATCTATCAAATAAATCTTTCTTTCTCTCCGTCTCTCTCTGTCTCTCTCAATCTTTGTCTCCCTCTCTCTCAATCTCTCTCTCTCTCTTTCTCTCTCCCTCCCTCTTCCTCTCCCCCCCCCCCCCCATTTGTTAAATTTTCACACAAAATTCTTTTTTCCCCTTTTTTTGTGTGGAATAAACAATGATATTTCAATTTTTATCATAACAATAAAAGTGATATAGTACTGAAAAAGGACAAGTATAATATGTGTCAATATAATGAAATGGATATACAATGGATATCCACAAAACGTATTTTATTTGAATGCAATGTTAACTTTAGATATACAGAGGTTCATATTCAGTTTATTTGCATATACTTACGCAATCGTATTTCAAAAAATATGTGATTGTGCAGGTACACTTGAAAAATATCATTTCAATAGTTAGTAAAAATTTGTATTGAGAGCTTGCAAGTAATCAGCCTCTCCCACTTACTTATTTTTAAAAACGAACAAGAAAAACAAAGGCAAGCAACAAGAAAACGATAAGGACTACGGTACAATGCATGTACATAGAATCAATAAAACACTCGCAAAGAATACTCATGCTCTAAATAAAAGTTCAACATGACCTGTCTGTATTGATAAATGCTGCTGATAATAACATGCGATTGTCAAATGACTTTCATATAGTACATTATCTGAATACTCCACTCTGCTTAATAATCTTATTATAATCCATGTTAATTTAATTTCAAGCGAGCACCCAAGTGTGCACCATCTCCACTCCTTGGGGAGTGGTTTAATATAACTTACTGTAAACGTGGTAATATTCACAGATTTCGCGCTGAAGTTGGTGTCCGCGAATATTAAAACCGGGAATATATAAGCATGACTTCTTATGCACGTTTTTAACAGGCTGAATTGCGTGCAACGCGAATTCAAGGGACCGCAAGTGTGTTTTGGGGTTGCTCAGCGCGAAAAATTACAGCGTTTACAGTATACTGTTCACATGACATGAGTTATTATCTATAATCACAATTAGAAGAACAAAATCTATGATTTTAACCTTCTTTATCAATAAGTGATGAAGTCACTATTGCACTTTAACATAACTACGACGCAGGTTCATATTGATTATAATAGAGTAGTAGACAGATATTTCACAGTGTTCAATTTCATTCTTAACATTATCGTACATCCTCGAGCACTACAGAGTTTGTTAATTAATGCCTCCACCACCGAAGACATGTCCGTCTGTCCCTCCTTTCGTTACCATGATAACTCAAGAACCGTTGAGTGGACTTTAACCAAACTTGGATAAAGTACATGCAAGGATGACCTGGTTAGATTCCGGGCGTTTGTGCATTTCACCTGCCACCCTCTCTACAGGATCATGTACCACAATTGCTTGCTTTGATCATCAGGTGCATGCATGCATGGTTATTATCCAGACCATGCGGTTCACCCTCAATTCACCAAAAATGTATTTTGACATCAGTTCGCTGCCCTCCATCTGACAACCAGATAATTCCTTCACCTGAAACCCTCTTTACAGAACGATGCATCACCACTACTTCGGTCATCAGGTGTCGATCCTGTCCTAGTGTCTTCTTCCATACTGTGGTCTTCAGCTTCCTCGGTCATACTGGCTGCACTTCCTAACTCCTGCCCATCCTCACAATCTCCTCCAGAAGATCTTGAAGTGCTCCCAGTGGTAGTCAAAGAAGAACCAGTACCTTCTTCCATACTGTGGTCTTCAGCTTCCTCTGTCTTACTGGCTGCACTTCCTAACTCCTGCCCTTCCTCGCAATCTCCTCCAGAAGATCTTGAAGTGCTCCCAGTCCGAGAAGAACCAGTGCCAGGTTCGCTTGTCTCAACCGGTTTCGGCTCTTGGGTCTCCTTTTGGCCCTCTCGTCTTCTGGTCTTGGTCCTTCTTGCCCCGAGTTGGTCCCGCAGTGAGTAGGCCCAGCTCAGATCCTCCTCCCACAGAGTAGGCTCAGCTGGGTTCATGTGTACAGCCCTGCTGAAAGATTTGACAGCCTGCAGAAGAAAACAAAATCGCACAGGTAGATAACTAATTGAAAATAAAATAGCAGAAACATAATGTGGTCTTATTTACAATTACTATTACCGAAGCGTTACCACATAGCTTTAAATACACTTGGTTTTATTCTTGAGAGGGACAAATGTGGGTAAAACACATCGTTTAGGTATGCAAGCATCAAGCAAATGATCAAATAAAGCAGAGATGCCAAGTTCAAAGATCAGCTATATGTGACATTTTCATGACTTGGCGCGCGAGGGTATAGCGTACGTATAGCATATATAGGGTATGTTTCGAAAGTGCGCGCCGTGTGAAGCGACGTGATAGCCGGCCTGCATGCATTCTACGTGCATGCGATTTACGTAGACGAACCCTACGAGGAGCTAGTTGAGACCTTGAGAGGGTCAGCCAGTATGTAGTCTAGCAATTACTCCCTTTTTTCCCCTTTTTCCCCCCTTTTTTCCCCCAGACTGGCCATAATGCGCGAAGAAAAAAAAATCCAATTTGGCCCTGATGCGTGACAAAAGTGGGTGCCATGCGTGACAGTGTTTTTTGGCCCTCAATGCGTGACTGTCACCCATAATGTGGGAAACTTGGTAGCTCTGATATAAGTCCTTTTGGATGAGTCAACAGCCTTCACCAACTTCCAATTCGCCACAGAGTTCCAATATAATCAGGAGGTATAAAATATGTCATATAACATCCCTACACACTTCCAAAATGCCCTGGAAGTCATCAGTCTGGCTTTAGCTCTGGCAGCCTTTACCAGTACAGTGCACTTCATCCATTTAACACCTGGGTCAAGAGAGACAACTTTAGATAAAATGCTTTTTTAAACCGCTTAGAGGCAATTTTGCAATTTGCGGTATACAAATATCTTATTATTATTATTATATGCACTAGGTATAATGTAGAGACTTGAAAATCTACACAAAATTACTCCCACAAAGTTAAGCCAAAGCCATTCATGCAAATCTTGGAGCTCCAATAAAACACAGTTTAAAGGTAGGCGTTACTACTGCAGCTAGAAGGGATTAGACCACACAGCGAGCCAGCGAGGTCATTGTGACAGGTGGCTATATCATTAACTCAGCTCTCATTTAACATAAGAAAAAGAGGATCATGGGGGACCAACAGGCACCGATTTGGGAAGTTTTCTATATAGAGGGAGCAAGTAGCTACAAGTAGGACAGTGGGGCTTTAAAGGGAGTCACGCGTCAGTTTCCATGTGCAGAAGGCCATAATTCGCTGACACCAGACTTGGTGGAAATACCATTAATGGGAGTACAAATCTGCACACAGCTAACCCGTTGGCCAGTCAAGAATTCCCCCTAATCTCTCGAAGAATACTCGAGTGTGACTCGGTGAGGGAAAAGCAAGCATTACATAAGGTCTAATGGTCATAAAACTCAAGGCTAACCCTGGTGATTGACAACATCTCTTATTGGGTAAACACCCGAACGGTGTTGAATTCCCCATGAGAGCTGACTACTGAGTGTCTTTAACCAAATTTATGACCATCACCATATCTTTGTAAAAAATTGGAATCACATTAAATTGTTTTAACAACAATTTGTAATGTAAGATGTTCAGTAGCATGATTTAGGAGTACAATACAGTGAAAACTATCAGCACTGTCCTACCTAATATCAGAATAAAGACAAATGTGTTACCATAGTGATTTCTCCGAGCCCAATCTGAGCACGTCCTAATGTCTGGTACGCGACCCACCACTGGGGAGCCAACACTGTAGCTTGCTGTGCTGCTTCAACGGCAGGAAATACCTCATGCAACTCCATCAAAACCTAGGAAAACCCAAAAGGGAGATGAAAAGAAGAAAAAAGGCTGATTAGTTTTTGTCAATCTGTGCGACAGAGCCATGGTCCTCCCCTCAATTAAAGATGGGCGGAGAGCCCACTTTTTTTTCTCCAATTACTTCAACACATGGCGGGGTACCAATCTGTTAACATAATATTATGTTCATTATTTGGTTGTGATGCTTGTGTATTGATTTAGCTAAAATCCATTATTTACTGTAACATTTATTCTAGTCTTGTTGAAAATAGTAGAGTAGGTAATACTACAGGGCTCTTTATTTAACTGCAGAACACTAAAGTGACTACACCATGCCATAGTAATAATAATAATAAAAACGTTACTTATAAAGCGCTTACCACCGAAGTCTCTAAGCGCTATAACAAACAATGTATTAGAGTAAGAGTAAAGGTTATGGTCAGGGTTTAGGGTAAGGTTTAGAATCAGGATTAGGCCTTAGGGTAAGGTTAGGGTAATTGAGTGTGCAGATGTTACGGGCTCTGTTTAGACAAGAAGACATTGATAGAATAATGTTAAACTAAACTATTCAAATGGATGCCACCTTACTTGTGCTTTCATTTCATGTAGATGTTCATTTGCAGGGGTATATTGAAGAGCATCATTCCACTTGTTCAAAGCCTCCCAGAATCTGGAGAAAAGAAGGTATTTTTAAAGAAAATATTTAATGTTTGGATGCTATGAACCAAAATCAATTCCCAAGATAATCAGTTCATATTAAACTTCTAAAATACAAATGAGTGACATACAGATCATTAAATGTTACAAAACAGACAAATGCTAAGATATTGATAATCACATCATACCCGGCTGCATGCCAGTATCTAGATATAGGAAACAACTCGTAAGCACTACAGAGTGTAGTAGTTAACGAGTGGTCTCCTACCTAACGAAATCATCCCATACCTTCCAGCATCTGCCAGTGTCTCTCCTTCAGCTTTCAGACGTTGGCTCTTGCTGGCTGCATCCTCAAGAAGCAAAACCTTCCTTTTCTTGGAGAAAGTATCCCACAGATTGTCTTCATGGTGACCATCTTTTCCTGGGGAATCTTCCTGCAACAATCCGGTCTTACTTTCAAAGTTTGAAGACGCTTCTTTGGACACCTTCTCACCAACTTTTCTCTTCCATCCAAAACTTGTCATACTCTTTTGTTGTTGTACTTGGGTTTCTTGTATTCTTTATTACTATACACCTTTATTTTCCTGGAAATGAAATAATTCAATAAAATCAATATTAGACTATGAATGATCAAGGTAAAGTAACAGTTTACAAGGAAATAAAGTACTTCCAGATTAGAAGATATTAAAACTTGTAAATCTAGTGTTAGCATTAAACTGAGAAGTTAGAACAGACCGAACTAACAGTTCTAAAAAAATAAGAATTAAAAAAAAAAATGTTGAGATGAAATTGTAGATGTGTATGTGACTCAATTGTGGACAGGGCTCAAATTAATTTTTTGTCCACGGGGGCTCTTCCCCCCATAAAAGAGCCCCCGTGAGCCTTCTCACTGGGGCTCTTTTAGTACTGACGGGGGCTCTTTTTTTATACAAATATCCATTGAATTGGTACCTTTGATACTCATCAATTATTTGCTATTTCATCATTATCATTTTAATCAGCATTTTCCCTCTTACTGACCCCCATCCCCTTATGACATTCTCTCGATTTTTTCCCGTTCTGCACATTATTTCCTCCTCATGACATTATTCGGAGCAACCTTTACATTCTTTCTTTACTGAGCCGCGTAGCGGCAAAGCGATTTTGTGTATGTGCTATTTTGGACAGGCGCGGATCCACGGGCCGATTCTACCGGCCCGCCCCCCACCCCCTCCCCCCCCCCCCCCTAGCCTCCCAAACCGGTAAAAAAAAATAGGATAGTAACGTAAATATTACCTTAAGAAATAAAATAAACAAGGGAAACGCTCTCGGCGGTCTCGCCTGCATAACGCAATTCAATAAACCAGAACGTCAATGACGTAGCTCTCATCCGCATCTCGCAACAACAAATATCGTAAATTTTATGTGGTACACTTTTGAACTGGTCAAAAAATAAAAATTTGATGCCCTGGAAGGGACATAATTTCATTTCATTTGCATAAAGTACCATAAATAATCATGGAGCAAAATCTCACAATTCTGTGTAGAAGTTTAGTGTTCCAAATTTAGCTCTACCAGATAAGGCAAACCAAATCAAAATCGGTCAAGAAATGAGGGAAAAGAAGCAATTTTGGTTATTTTTGGAATAAATTTGCATAAATTACCATAATTAATTAATGGAGAACAATTTCAAAATTCTGTGTAGAGGTTTAGTGTACCAAACTTAGCTCTACGATATAAAGCAAACCAAATCAAAAATCGGTCGAGAAATGAAGGAGAAGAAGCCTTTTTTGTGATTTCGAATAAATTTGCATAAATTAGCATAGATAATGAATTTCACGATTCTGTGTAGAAATTTTAAATCCCCCTCCTAGCCCTACCATATGAAACAATCAGAATCAAAATCGGTTGAAAAATAACGAAGAAGAAGCATTTTGAAAATCTTGATGTTGATGCCACAAAGTCTAAGTTTGTTGACCTTAAATGACCTTTGACCTTAACTTAGTGACCTGAAATTCTACTCACATGATTGGGGAGACTTGATAACCCTATAGTCCAAGTTTCATTGACTAAGAACTTATACTTTCAAAATTATATCAAAAATTCAAAAACTTAACCTTAGGTTAAGTTTTCGATGATGATGCTACAACATAGTCCAAGTCTGTTGACCTGAAATGACCTTTGACCTTGACTTTGTGATCTGAAATTCTACTCACATGATTGGGGATACTTGATTACCCTATAGTCCAAGTTTCATTGACTAAGAACTTATACTTTAAAAATTATATCAAAAATTCAAAAACTTAACCTTAGGTTAAGTTTTTGATGTTGACGCCGTCGCCGTCGCCGCCGCCGCCGTCGCCGCCGCCGCCGTCGCCGCCGCCGTCACCGGAAAAGCGGCGCCTATGTCTCGCTTTTTGCTACGCAGGCGAGACAAAAACGCCCCCCCCTGACCTGCCAGTGACACAAATGCGGCATCAAAATATTTGTGCTTCTCTGACCGTAATTAAATGCCTAAAACCCCTGAACCCCCCCCCCCCCACACCAATTTACGTTCGCTACCCTCTATCTGATCGTAAATACTTTAGCCCCCCACTTTGATAAACGTTCCGCGGGGCCTGTGTATATAATATAAACGCATACAACAGTGATCTCTTCTCCCCTTGCAAACGAGAAGGAAAACAAAGTCATTAAAAGGGATTAAGCATCAAAATGATTGTGATTCAAATTGATGCGAATATTTGTTTGAATAAGCACTGCTATTCACTCGAATCTTCTTTGTAAAAACAACTTTTACAAATCTCAGCCATGCTTACTGAGTTGAGACGTTTCATTCAATGTAAAATACTCATTAAAGAATACACTTCTCCTAATCTGAAAGTGATCTTACAACACAGTGGCAGATTTGCATGGCTGAGATTTGTAAAAGTCGTTTTTACAAAAAAGATTCTGGTGAAAAGCATTGCTTATTCAAAAAATCCTTGCATCAATTTGAATCACAATGATTATTTGTCGCATGATCCTTTTATTAAATAACCTTGTTTTTGTTTTTTTTGCAGGGGGAGAAGAAGCTATGTCACGTTAAGAAATCATAAAGATCAGTTGTATTATGCGTATATACATATGCTACCAGAATGTTGATTATCAGAATGTCATTTTGGAATACCTATATACAAATACCACATTGTCTTTAGCCCGTATTCAGTTCAGTATAATGCTTTTCCTCAAAAATAGTTTTGCTATTTTTTTAGGGTTGAGAGTTGAGACGCTAAGAAATGGTTTCAAATGTACATTACACAAACCCTGAACCATTGCAAAATGATGGTGGTTCTCTCTCTCTCTCTTTCTTTATTTTACTCATGCATTATCAACTACTTATAAAGCAGCAACCAAAAACTTAGGGTCATCTGAGATAGGTGAAAGTAAGAGTTTAAAAGAAAGGCATGCTAAGACGGCGCTTCACTCCCCCCCCCCCCCCCCCTGAAAAAAATAAAATAGATTAGTAGTCCTCCTCTCCAGCATCCCCCCCCCCCCCCCCCGCTTTAATATCACATTTTCACTTGGAAACCCAAGGGGGCCGGGGGGGAGGGGGGAGGAGGGGTTAAACCCCTAACCCCCCCCCCCCCCCCCCCCCCCCCCCCCCCGTAGATCTGCCCATGTTACCATTTCATTCCACGACATCTTGGTCTTCCTCTTCTTCTCAATAGGGAATTTTAGATTTGCGTGGACGTGGACGTGTTACGGCCGTCACATGTGACGTCCTTTTAAGCACTGGCAGTGCTTTAAAGGTACTATGTCCCATTTGCAGGCCAAAAAAGTGAAAAAATAAATTCCAACTGCATTTTGAAAGATAATACTTATTTAGAACTTCCCTAAAGAAGGTGGGGCTTGAAAATGTCTTCAAGTGGGAAAATAACGACTATTAGTTGTCAAATCGACTTTAGGGCTATAGAGCCCAAAAGTAATAGTCTTGATTTTCAGACCGAATGGTCATATACGTTTTATGCTGCACAAAGATTCAATCAGTTTAATTTTGGCCATCACAAGAAGTGGGTTATTGATGTAGACAAATGCTCATGTACCCTTTACAACTCTTTTCATGTATGTTATTACCAAAGAAGAAAAAAAGCCAGTCAGTCACTCAATAGTGTCTGACAGTGAAGTCTAGCAAGTAAACGGGTTTCCTTGCATAATTTGAATATGAGGTCACTGCTAACGTTTAAATTTCACATATAGGACATACATGACATATTCATAATTCCTGCAAAGTTCTACAGAATTTGAGGTTGGCTGGAAAAGGGACATAGTACCTTTAAAAGGAGGTCACACGTTGCAGTCCACGTTCTCATCGTGCAAATCTAAAAGTCCCTAATATTGATTTACTGGTCGAGGTTCATTATTTGCTGGTCATTTGAAATCACCAGATTTCAGCGGGTTTACGCTTTCACAACGAAAAACTTCTCTATGACCATGTTTCTGCCCTTTACTTGCGCGATCGCCTCCAGCTCCAGCAGACATGGCGCGGCAGCGTGCAAACGTACCGTTACTAACAGCGCAGTAGGCCTATAACCACTGCTGGCGGCGGCACTGCACTGCGAGCTGAATCGGTAATAATTATGCCTAGACTACTCACGAAACGAGAAATCTTGCACGCTAATTTTAAGTTCCATTTCATTGGTTTAAGGTTTGAAAATTAAACTCAATATTGTGTTAAAGTTATAACAGAAAAGATAATCTTTATGTTATAATTCCACGGGGGCGATTTTTAATTTTGCAATCGCCCCCGTGAGCAACCTGACGGGGGCGATTATGTAGCTCACGGGGGCGAATCGCCCACCGCCCCCGTGTATTTTGAGCGCTGATTGTGGAGTCTCACTCTTTGTTGGACTACTTTAAGCTATGGTCACAAATCAGAGCAGCGACCGACCGATCAGTAGCCTGCTCGGTCGCTGCTGGAATTTAGGCATCGCCCAGCGATTAGGTCAGTGCCCAGGCGGCGACCGCCCAGGCACCGAGCGTATTTTGGGCGGCGAGTGAAAAGTGAGCAGGCGCCGCCCAAATTTTAACTCCGCGCTAAAACTTCAGCGGCGACCGAGTGATGCCCTAAAAACGAGCGGTGCCTGGGCGGCTGCCGCTTGGTGGCCGGGCAGCCGCCGGGCAGAATTGGTAAAAAAATCGCCGCTCGGCCTCCGAGCAGCTACTTTTGGGTAATGTGACCATAGCATTACCGATTCAAGTGCAGAGAGCTATTAAACAGTGATTTATTGAGCAATTCATTCATTTTATATTAATGCATAAACTAAACATAAAAGCACTCAGTTCTCGAGCAATGAGCAACAACAAAGAGCTAGAGTAGACTCACAGATCTCACACTAATGATGGAATTCTTGATGCTATAAGAAATGAATAGTCAACATCAAAAATAAAAACGTATTTTGTACCAA
The DNA here is from genome assembly GCA_035222895.1 of Strongylocentrotus droebachiensis. Taxonomy (NCBI): domain Eukaryota; kingdom Metazoa; phylum Echinodermata; class Echinoidea; order Camarodonta; family Strongylocentrotidae; genus Strongylocentrotus; species Strongylocentrotus droebachiensis. Next base: position 74,535 of record JAVYIG010004166.1, on the reverse strand, counting down.
AATAAACGAGCACAATTTAGCCAAATCAGCAAAGGCAAATGGACCGCAAAACACCATGGTACAGCAAATACTCGCTATTACGGACGGACATGTGCGCTATAAGAAGCCACCGTTATTATTATTATTACTATATAGACCCTATAAAAATTAAAATTTCGGGAAAAGCTGCTTGTTACTTGTTGCAGTAATCCCAATCGCAGCTCATTGGAAGCGATACCAGGATGTCAATCATGTCATATGTGCCAATGAATGTTCCAGGCCAAGGTGCTAGCTTACTTTTGTTTCTTCTCATCACACAGACTGCCTGCTTAGTCATACTCATAATAGACTCAGTGCTTAATTACCAAGGAGTCAGGCTAACTAGGACCCGGGGACAACTGGGCCATGCGAATACGGGGCCGAAATGTCCTGGCATGATTGACATTTTTATGAATTTTTTTAGGCCCGTAATTTAGGATTAGTTTAGGGTTAGGGTAAGGATTTGGGATTAGGTTTAGGGTTTGGGGTTAGGTTTAAGGTTTGGGGTTAGGTAGGGTTAACGTTAGGGTATGCTGGGACAACTGGCCCCTATTTGCAGCGGGGCGAGTTGTCCCAGAGTAAGCCCGGATCCCTTAAAACTTAGATCGTAAGTCTAAATAAATAGCCAATATTCAGGGATATTTCATCAATCTATAAAATCGATCTTCAAATCAAATTTAAGATCGAAAATCGAGTTTATTGATGAAACATAAATAAATTGTCTGAGTTGACCCTGCCTGGCCTGAGCTGAGAAGCGCATAGCCCCCTACTACTAGCCTAGCCCTAGGCCTAGGCCTATTACTACTAGTAGTAGTATTAGCCACTGCAACTCTGCCAAGTCTCAGCGGGCCCGTTCCGGTTAACGGCTAGCCCCGCAGAGGGGTAGGCCTACGGGTACCGTACGAAGGAACTTTTCCACTCACAATTTTACTTTTAACAGGGTTAAATTAGCATGATTCATCTCTTAAATTCTCCTCTTATCAATTCAAACGTACTTCGCATGTTTTATTGGCAAAATAATGAAATAAACTAGACAAGATCAAGACGACAGCTATACTTACGATTTCAGCCGAAGCTTCATATCATGTCATGAAGAACAATATTATTTGAGAAAAACCTCAAAGTGATTGATTGTACCCTTTTGGTGTAGCGCCATCTCTTGATGTAATTTAGTGCGGAGGCAAGGATATTCATGAAGACAAATGATCTCCTTATTTTTTTAGAGTCAATTAATTGGAAGGTTTTAGATATTTAATTTGAATTTACAAAGGTAGCCCAATTAGCACCTAATCATATCTAAATAATATTTTAATCTTCAAAGACCGTCGACATCCTCCACGGAACTAAGGGCAGGTGCTATGACCTCGATCGGCCGCCCCCTATTACCCATATGTTTACCCTGCGATATCACCTAATTGTTTCCAAAATCACCCGATGGAATATAAAGCCCCTCTTAGGTGTTGGGAGCCCCAAATTCGCCAAAATTAATGTGAAAGAGGATGTGTTTGAAGACAAATATTGATAAAAGACTCAAGAATGCATATCATTTTGGTTTTCTGTTGTACGCAAAAAACCTAATCCACACTGTCCTACTTGTACCTACTTGCTCCCTCTACTTATAGAAAACAATGCCTAATCGGTGACCATTGGTCCCCCGTGATCCTCTTTTTAAATGAGAGGTGATTTCATGAGATAACCACCTGTCCAGTGACCTTGCAGGGTGGTCTTATCCCTCCTATAAACTAGTACAGATAAGCTTTAAATTTTATATTTTTTCATCACTATACTTCAAGAACATTTAAAATCCTTGCAAAAATAATATGTTTTTAATGATATCCTCTTTCACATTTATGATACACTATATATTTCCCATTGGCAGCCAACATCAATTCTGTAGAACTTTGCAGGAAGTCCTATCTGTGAAATTTAAACGTTAGCAGTATATCCTGTTATTCAAATTATGCAAGGAAATATCGTTTACTTTCAAGACTAGTACATGAGCATTTTGTCTACATCAATAACCCACTTCTTGGATCCAGGGGGGGGGGGGGCACAGGGGGCACGTGCCCCCCCCCCCCCCCGGCCAAAAAAAAAATGTTATAATCAGCCCTAATTTCGCCCAAAATATACTGAAAAACAGGGGCGTGCCCCCCCCCCCCCTCCCCGGCCCTATATGCCAATGGCTGACCTAAAAAGGTTGACCTTACCCCCCCCCCCCCCCAACGGAGCAAAATGTCAAATTTATAAATTTCGTGACCAAAAAAAAAAAAAAAAAAAAAATTGTCCTCTTACCCCCCCCCCCCTGCAAAAAATAAAAGAGAGAGAGAGAGAAGGAAAAGAAGGGAAAGAGGAGAGAAGGGGAAAGAAAGAAGAGAAAGAAGAAAAGGGTGAAAAGAAGGGGAGAACAGTTGCGATTTTCTTTTCTTTTTTCTTTTCAATATCATTTTATCGTTCATATTTCACATTTTACAATCTTCATTTACAACATATTGATACATTAAGGTTCAGGTAATTTAGTGTAGACACAAAGAAAATGCATCAAATGAAGTTATATACTTGCCTTTGACTAGTTCACGACAAACCATTCACTTATAAAACATTTAAATTACTATACCACGTAATTGCTAATGGTGATTTGTATACGATACATACCCAATTAAATAGACTATTGATTTAAGTAAGTCTTTCTTTTTATATCCATAATATAAGCATCCATATTTTGTACTTGAAAGTGGTGGCGTATGAAGGGTCCAGTTGTTGAGGAGTGACGAGGGGGGGGGGGGTCAGCCTTAATAGGTAAAAGTCGAAGAAATGTGAAAGAAGGAAAGCTTCATGTGATGGGATGGAGTGTTACAGTGTTACATACATTTACATTCTCCAACAAATAATTTTACATGCTTTCTATAATCACCATTTTCACGTCACATGTATTTGATCTGAAACCAATGCCCCTGTTAACTCATCTGTTATATGTATGATATTGTATTTAAGTATTATTTACGCTTACTTATACAGGTTTTCAAGTAAAGCGTTAATATAATGCAGATGTACTGATGCAATAAAACTGAACGAGTCAACAATAACCATTGTAATAAAAGGGAATTCATTAAATAAATACATTAAACAGAGTTCGATACACCACTAAAAACCATCTGCATGATGTATGTACAAGGCGAAAACAGCAGCTGGTAAATGAACTAATGAATATCCAAAGTTATAAATAATATACTTCTCCTTATTTCCATGATCTGAACAGATACAGGTGAGGTACTTTCAATAAACACATGTGATATATCCTGGTCAAGGTTGTTTTAAAACATTCAAGCATTTTGCACTCTGTGCTCCTTTCACCTGGCTCCATAAATGTTTGCTGTATATGCAAATACTTTTATTTATATATTTTTTAATTTGACTTTATAATTCTATATAAGTCCTCCGTGTATCGTATACAAATCACCAATAGCAATTACGTGGTATAGTAATTTAAATGTTTTATAAGTGAATGGTTTGTCGTGAACTAGTCAAAGGCAAGTATATAACTTCATTTGATGCATTTCCTTTGTGTCTACACTAAATTACCTGAACCTTAATGTATCAATGTGTTGTAAATGAAGATTGTAAAATGTGAAATATAAACAATAAAATGAAATTGAAAAGCAAAAAGAAAAAAGAAATCGCAACTGTTCTCCCCTTCTTTTCACCCTTTTCTTTTCTTTTTTCTCTTCTTTCTTTCCCCTTCTCTCCTCTTTCCCTTCTTTTCCTTCTCTCTCTCTCTCTCTTTTTTTGCGGGGGGGGGGCAAGGCCCGTCGGCCCCCTCCCCTGGCTCTGCGCCTGTGGGGGCCACATGCTTGGCAAGAGGGACGCCCGCCTTTTTCCCGGTAAAACAAAAAACACCTTCATATAATATCATCCCTCTTTTTTTCTTTTCCTTTTTCGTTATTCTCCTTTTCCTCCTTTTCTCTCCTCCGTTTTTCCCCCTTTCTTCCTTTTCCGCCTTTTCTCTCCTCTCTCTTCCCCTTTTTTTTTTCCTTTCCTCCTCCTTTTTCTCCTCTCCCCTTTTTTTCTCCTCCTTTTTTCCCAGTCTTCTTTCTCTCTTCCCTTTTCTTTCTTTGCCCCCTCCTTTTTCTACTTTTCTCCATTTTTGTACGGGGGGGGGGGAGGGGGGCACGTGCCCCCTGTGCCCCCCTGAATCCGCCACTGCCAGCTTATGATTATTTGTATCATTTTGCCTGCATGATATTTCACAAAATCTTTTATGAACTTTGAAGAATCGATACTATTTCAATATTCATAATCATTGATTTTATATAAATAGTTAATCAAAATTCAAATGTTCAGGATTTAACTGAACAAAAATTACAGCAAATTTCTGCAAAAAATTGGTGCATCCACACGAAAACATATTACTATCTATATAATTTGGATGCTCGTGTGAGGAAATAACATTCTTGGGGGGGGGGGGGGGGGTCGGAGTGGGAAAATTATATTATCAAAATAAAGATAAGAATGAGAGGATACAATGATCGACGGATTCGTGGCAATGACGTCAAAGACTCATGAGTTAGTTGCCAATTTTCAAAGTTTTTCATGTCTTACAAAGTTTATAACTTTGTTATTAGTTATCCGAATTTGCTCAAACTTTTTGATTGGTTTTTCTGATTTTTCTGCTTCTATTGAAACTAAGGTAAGCTCCTTCTAAACACAGAATATTGTGTTCAACTTTGCAATTTCCTTCATTTATGACCAGGGACAAATCAACGTAAATAATATTGAATCAAACTAAATCAAATCTAATCTAATCGCTCGCAGACGTCATAATCCGAAACACCTGTCAGCATAATGCGTAGTCGATGCATATAAATCATGATCTGAGCGCGGCTGAGCGATATGAGATTATCAATTGAGTCACGTGACAAATGCCCATAGAAACTGGACGCTCGTACACGGGATCGATGCTTCTTTTTCGAGAGTGATTCTTCATCTTCCACTTTTCTCGTGAAATAGGTCTTTGTTTTCGCATGGATTTCTCTACATAATATGACTTAATGTGAATGGAATGTGACTTGAGGAATTAAAGTAAGATGACAACTGATTATCCGATAAGGCCGCCTTCGGAACAAGTAAGTTCACAACAAATTCTGGATTCTTTTTTACCTAACGTCACAGAGCAGCGGATAACGACTGAAAACCTCGCCAAAGCTCTGGGGTCTGTTGGTGTCGAAATGAGTGTCTTCCGCTGAGGCTATGCTCATCCCGCCGCGCCCGCATGATTGCATCCAAGTTAGATCTACTCTTAAAACACATGGCCAAGGGGGTTGTAGATCTATAACTTGTAATGTTTGACCTATGTCTACTATTTATAATTCAATTTCAACTTACAAGTTTAATGATATCGTTTCCAGAAATAAAGATTTGTATTATTTATTGTAAAATTGTAGACCTGCTTTGAATTAGACTATGCTAGACTAGGGTAGGGGTCTATTCAGTCATTTTATTTTTAGTTTGAAATAGATCGACTAGGCTATACCTGTACCAGCAAATTTTAGATTAACCATCTGCAAACAAGTTTTAAAGTGTATAGGTCTACACCTGTACTCTTCAGTTTGGTTTGTAGATCCCAACTTCATTTATTTTGAATGCTTTATTTTATTTTATTCCTCTGTCCTCTGACATGAACAGTTGGTTGATCTTCATGTGTATCTGTTGCCAAGAGAAGTGTGGAACGAGAAGTATGGCAGTACGTACAATGAATCAATTACTGAAGCACGCTCTGCTGGATTTGTCAGGTAAGACAATCTGAAATAGTTGTAGATCTATGACAAATGTATTTTTTCCCCCTATATTTGCTTATAATAGAAAACAAATTGTATAGGGTCTGAAAAGTGAAAACCATAGAAAAATATTGTCATTCTGAAGTCTGAAGGGAAACAATTTTTTTATAAAAATAATTTAGATCATCTATGATTTCCTGGGAAAAACTAATGAATAGTTTACAACATATTATTCACATTTCCTACCAAATCAATTCCGATTATTGCAGCATTTATGTACATGTACATGTACATGTAATTGTTGCCCATTTAGATGAAAGATGTAGATTGTAGATGCTTCAGAAACAAAACATATTTCCTTGAAGATCTTTGAAAAAAAGAAGAATGTATAAAAAGGTACAAGGATGCAGAAATATTGAATACCAAAAAAAGGGTCTAAAAATGTCACATCTTATTAACTACAAGTACATGTATATAGAAAAAGGATTGTTTTTAAAAGTAAAGAAGAAAACTTTAGGATGGGGTTAAAAAAAACTTCAAATAAATCCTATGTAAAACTGAGAGAAACAATCATCAATTTCAGAATTTGAAAAGAAATGAAAGTCAATTTGTACCTTTTATTATAAGCTAAAGCATGATACTCGGTAATCAGGATGGTAAATATTTAAAAAATATTGTCTGATGCATTGTACACTTCTTAGGGTGTGGCCAGACCTGACAGTATGTGGTTTACGGACTTTGATAGAGGAGGAGTTAGGAGATAGTCTACCTCAGAACTATGTATTCCTCCGCAGTGTGGGAAGATGTATGACACAGGTAAGAATTTGATGCTTTTCAAAGATTCATATAAAAGATTTTTATATATGCATTAACGTATGTCATTTGCCTAACATTTAATCTAATTTGAAGTACCGGTATAACATAAATTTCATCACACTTGTTTAATTATATATTGTTTCTTTCAAACAAATTTTCTGTATTTGTAATAATGACATAATGTACATGTATGCCTCTGAATTCTGAAATATTTTTTGAAAACCATGTGAATAGGTTTTCTCATACGGTACAAAATACAATCTATAAAATGCTTTAAGATCTAGACAAAATTTCTATGAATTTGCAACCAATATATGCCAACACAATCAAGAAGAGTTCATGTACATGTACATGTACAGTACTGGTAATATTCATAAAGAAAAAATGATACTTATTATTTCATTTATAATTGCAATACTACTCGAGTAATGCAGACCATGTACTGTAAGTGTGGGAAAAAGGCATTGGGGATAGAGGAGAGTAATGGATTTTTTTTTCTTTTTAGGTATTTACATTTTTTTTATTTCATTTATTTATGTATTTACATGTATTTAATATTTTTGTTATTATAATAGTTTACTGGTATTTTTTTATTATTATGATTTTTTTATTTTTGTTGGGGGGGGGAGGTACCTTTTGAATGCATGGTAGCCATTTTAAGTGACTGATTCACAAATAAAACTTGTGCTATAATTATTCATCATATCATCCTTGACATTTTAGCCATTCAGTATCACCACTGGTGCAATCATCTTCATATTACGTACATGCATTGATGTTATTAATTTATTAATTTTTTGTTTCCGTTGTCACAATTAGTTTGACCATTTCAATCAGAAACAGTATTATTTGCCTATCCATAGAAAGTAGTAAAACTCAAAAATATCATGGCTACTGTATGTAGAATTAAAATGTATGTATGTATGGTAGTTTTCCCTTGCTGAGGATTTCTTTTTCTAACATACCAGTACAGAATTTTAATTACCGCCTTACCAGTACCAAATATCAAGGTTTCTCAGGCGTACGTACATGTACTGTATTTCATTTCCTTTGTTCAACTGATTTGATTGAAATTCAAGGTGAATGATATTATTTGTTTCTCAGGGGTTAGAAGTATTTGTGTCAAACTCTTTATAAACATGTTCAGCACCCTTTTTTTCCTCTTTTTCTTCTTCAAATTCTTCTTCAAATTCATCTCCTTTTTCTCCTCCTTTTCCTTCTTCTTCTCCTTCTTGTTCTTGTTCTTGTTCTTCTCCTTCACTTTCTTCTACTTTTCCTTCACCGTCTCCTTCTTTTTTCTTCTTCTCCTTCTCTTTTTCTCCTTCTCCTTCTCCTTCACCTTCATTATTTTCTTCTTCTCCTCATTCTTCTGCTTATTCTGAGTATACATGTACACAATGTAGATTCAACCATTGAATTCTATTTTTCAAAGTTTAAAGTAGATTAAGAATTATATCCAATTTCAAATTATGCATTAGCCAGCACTGATAATTTCATCTCATATTACAAGTATCTAATTACAGTCAAAATCTAAGGTCAATTGATTTGAATTCCCTGTTTCTCATAACTGCCTCTCTCCGTGTCCACATCCTTTATTGCCACAGTTAAAAAAAAATAAGAATGGATGGAAAAAGGGAAGAATATTGCAACATGTGTCATATGCAGTTGAAATTCTCATGTCTCAAGAGCAATTTTATGTTGCCTGCTCTCCCTTATTCTCTGTTCCCCTTTGTCTTTTTTTTTCTGTTCTTTTATAATTGTTTTATTTTTTTATTTGATGGCCTATCAGAAAACAGGAGCCTCTATACAAGTTTTGTGTCGAAAAATCTATATTTCAGTCTACATCTCAAATCTACTTGTACATGTTTACATTACTACCTTCAATCTGGACTACTATGTATGTTAACATAATGTGCATCATGTACAATCACTCTGAATCTAGGACTGATTACTTACCAAACTCATATCAATTTCTTTCTTCAAGTTAATACAAATATTGCCTCTGGTCATACCATAATATTACTTTAATCACTCCAAAATAATTGTTTTCAAATAGCCCAGTGCACTTGAGTAAAGTGTCCTCGTCATATAATGAGGCCTCTTTCTATCGATCTTTTCCCCATTGGACATCTTAATGCAAAGTCCAAATTCTACTCCAGCGTCTAATTTACCTGGAAATTGTTGGCTATTAAAGATATACCGTACATAAACCAATGTACAATGTTTACATCATTACACAATAGTATGCCCTCAAATACAGAAATGAACTGTCATGGGTGAGTGCATTAGTCCCGATATGAACTAGCCGTTGTTTACTGTTGTCATAGTTACAGAGTATACTGCGAGAGAATCGTGATCTGTGAATGGCGTGTAACCAAACACAAAAATTTTAATTTTGGAATCGCCTCAGAAATACGGGAGGACTACAATGCATTGTTTTCCTTGGCTGTCGATGGCAGTGCATGCTTCCAACTTCAATTAAAGTGGGCTGCGCTGTGCATTGTAGATCAATAAGATTGATATTTGTTGATTGTCATGGGAGGAAATATTGTATGGTTCTATTGGAGCAGCAAATTGGTTAAATATGAAATTCATCTCAATGTAAAGTGCAGTGGTAGGCCTACTGTTGATGTAACACTGATGAAGTTCATTTTAATAGTAAATGTTGGTACAGTAGTTTTAAACATTCCCTGGCTAAAAATACATTCCAATCATTAGAGTACTTTTAAAATGTTTGATTAAAAAAAAATTGAAATATACTTTGGTGGTACACGTATGTAAAAGGCTTGTTGATATATTAACCCTTTGACTTTTGGAACCATATGGTTTCTATATTGATCTTAGGGGAGTTGTACATAATTCAGTAGTCAGCTGATTAATTGATAAATGTTCAAACACTGCAATTCATCTAAATATATGCTTATTGGCAAGATACTTTCCTATTTTGAGTTGTATTGTATCTTTTAGAAATGCTTTGTACATGTAGATTATTATATTTATTTAGATTTAAAGATATATTTATACAAATTATGCTTTTATGTATATAATCTTGACTTTTTCCTTGTAATAGAAGTGCAAACTATTTTTACCCGGTAATTGATAGATACTGGTACACACAATTTTCCTCTTAATCACAAATAATTTTAATGTACATGTACACTTTTTTGTTGAATTTCAGATATCTGAAACTTTTTTTTTTTAAGTACCCCATAGCAACAGTAACATTTCATCCATGTAGCATGTACGTGGGTTGGAATACACTAGATATTTACTTTAAATTCTGTCAATGCTTACTTTGAAAAGTTAGTCAATGTTTACTCTGAAAAGAGAGCCTGCTTTTAACAGCTTTTAAATCCACATGTACACTGTCACTCTTCATCTGCAGCTATATCCAATAGCTCTTATTTACATACTTGTAGATGGCCACGCTTACCAAGTATTTTTTCCATTTATAACCTAAGCCCTTCTTCCCTTTGAAAGGCCTTTCAACATACGTGTGGGCTCCCATTCATAGGACTACCCCCTGAAAGGGCGCATCAGCAGCAAGTGGCCTTTGAAAGGCTTCTTTTGAAAACAAGAAACTCTTCAGTGCCTGATGCGCTCTAGTGGCCTGAGTTTGCTTTCCTATTGTGTCTCCATTGTAAGAACCCAGTCATTTAGGGAAGAACAATCCACTGGTTGTAACTCCTCAGCTATTATTATACTCACACACTGGTGCTAACAGTCGGTTGCTAAGGGGTTAAGGTGAAGTCTGTATACAGATCAAAGGGATACAGTTAGTGTTAATAATGTGTTACAACAATTAATCATCAAGAACTCCAAAATGGCACCTAATTATACTGTATGATTACTTTTTTTTCCTTTCATACCATGCCCTCTATTTCGCCATTCTTTTCTGTTACATGTAGGCACTGATGCTCTACGTTAATTGCTTGTCTTATTGCTTCAAGATTGTCTTCAGTATTAAGTGGAAATTGAGATTGTATTTTTGTATTTACATGTATGTATATTAAAGTATGTTTGTAATCCCATGATTGGTGTGAAGAACTTAAAAGATGAACAGGATGTTTTCTTTTGGCTTACCGGTATAGAGTACCGAAGCTGTGACATCATAAAAATCTATTTCTAGAATTTCTCAAATTTTTTCTTCATTTTCCAAAAGAGCATCAAAAATAATGTCCGAAAGTCGAAAACCAATTGAATATGTTAAGTATTGACTGAGATGACCATCTGAATAAATATGTCCTATGGGAACTCAGTGTAATATATTCAATTGGTTCTCGACTTTTGGACATAATTTTTTATGCTCTTTCGGAAAATGAAGACAAAATTGAGAAATTCTCAAAATAGATTTTTGATGACTTCACACTTCACCACTCTATACCTTGGGCACTATTCAGTGGTATTTCTTACTTTTTTATTTCCATTTTTTTGTAATTGTCTGGATATTAATTGAATTAGTACATGTATCGGTAAGTAAAATAAATAAATAAGATTAATTAAGCACAGCCCCATAGTCCTGTGAACGGTACAAGTCTATATCATGCCGTGTAACTGGTCAATGATGTTTATTTTTATTGGAACAGCTAATCATTAAATAGAGACCACAATGTGGCCATGTTCATTGATTTGTTGTAAATGTAATTTCCTAGCTCTGGGCATCTTTACGATCGAAGGCTAAACAATGTAAAACCACAATGATAATTAATTTCTTTTCAATTGGGACTGGTCTTTCAATGGCATTCTCTGGGTGTTACCTTCAGACTAGCTATTTTACTCTGAAAAGCATTGATTAGACAAGAAACAATTTTGATAGAACATAGATTAAGTTTATAGAGAGCGGTACAGAACAGTACGTCTCTTACGCAATTACAGTGCATGTATGTGGAAACCGCCATTTGATGTTGAAGTTAAATTCACCAAAGTCATGAAGATCAGTCACAAATTTATGAGCTTCTTTTAATAAATGAAAGGAAGCGTGTAATAGCAAATTATAAATAAAGAGGGACACAAAATGTAGATGCATACATGTACATGTACATGTATGTAGAATATGAATTTTATTTTAAGGTTCATGTTATGCAAAATCTTAGCAAATTTCCAGGTCAGTTATAGATTATAAGTTTCCCCTAACTTGAAAATTGTGTTTTGTTTTGTGTTTCAAGATTTAAAATATCACAGAGTCAGGTCTGGTTAAACAAAGCAAAACCTTTCCATTTCTGCATGGGCTACTTTTAAGAAACCATTAAAATTTCATCAAAAAATGTACAGATAAATTTGATTTTACAACAAGCTGAACAAAATAATCAGAGGCTATCTACATTTCCATGCATGCCATGTTAGATGAGCAAACTATGAGCACTCTAGTTAATTAAGCCATAATCGGTTGATATGGCTACATACAAAATATATAACATTTCAACGGTTCAGTGACACAAAGACGTAACTCCATATTTTGCCAAAATGAATATTTGATATCAAAATATTGAGAAAAATGTGGGCTTTCCAGGAAACACAAAGACTTAACTCCACCCAACACCCCATTGAAGTCAATGGCTAGGGACACATTCAGGTGTATATACATGTAGATTTAACTCCTTGAGGCCCAAGTGCTCAGTTGACCACTTTTTCTCAAAATGGAGTTGCGTCTTTGTGTCACTGACCCCTCGATTTAAGCTACCGTACTTACTCCTGGCCTTGTGAATAGTGAATATATCGTGCATGCACATTGATCACAAAGTGTCGCACTAATCAAAAACTAATGTTGATCAAGGGCAGGTGGATATGAAGTATAAACCACTGATGGGTAAATGCTTATTATAGCGTGATATATGCAATGAATATATTGCACATTATCGATAAGGCATTTACTCTTTATATTTATGCCATTAGTGTTGCTATGACAACAAATGCAGACACAAATTGTCCTTGGGGAAATGTTGTATACATGTAGTTATGAAATGCATCCACTATAGCTCACTCGGAAATATGAAATAAGTACAGGACCGTAGTTCATTGCCACTCATCGTGTAATCGTTTAATGATCCAAAACTGCATGCTTATAAACTTTATATGTTGACACAGCATCAATAGTAATTACTTTCTGTAAGTAAAATACAAATTCAGACATTTTATCGTAATTTGTCCCTGAATCTTTATGGAGTGAAATCTGGAATTGATTTCTAACTTTGCTGGTGCTGAAGAAATATAAGCCTTTCTCATACATTTGTAGATTTGAGGAACACGCTTGGTCCTAATACAGCACACAACTTTTATGTTTTTGGTTATTGTGTTTTTACTTTGATAATCAGGCATGCTATTCATCGCATAATTTATGTTCAACCTACAGGTATACTCAATAAATATAATGACACCATTCATTTCTTTTATGATGTTCAAATTTCTCCTCTTGATTTTTCCACTCTCTGTAGATCAAACCAAGGCAAGAGCTGGAACTCAAATGCAAGGCATTTCTGCCTCCTACAGTAAGTTCAAATAGACTTAATGTACACAAAGTTTGTAGAGACATGACGTCTGTTATAGCGCCAGAAAGGTATTGACTCATGTAGTTTAACACAGAATTAATGCCCTTCTGGCTCTTATATGCAAACAGAGACATATTTACAGCTGAATTGCTCTTTGGTCTTGTTTATTTTGTGTGCCAGTAACAAAAGAGTATATCATTGATCAAAGTTTATTTAGTGATTTCGAGAGTCATCAGTCATGGTCACGTACCGGTATATAAGATCATTTTCAGACTATTCACAATCTCAATCAATTTAGAATCTAGGATAATGAATGACTATTAATCCATTTCTGTAAAGAAGTACAGTGCACATGTACATGTACAATGTATATTAAAGTAGTGTCGTTTCAGCACACCGCAAATAGATTTGCATATACATCTGGGGCAAACCTCGATCCATGCAACATGAGTGTCCTTTGGCAAGACATTATTTTGTAGTTACCACTCTCTACCCAGGTGTACTTAAAGATAAACTCCAGTACTGGTAAAAAAAAAATTAATTCTCACAGAATCAAACGAAACTTACACCGAATGTTCAAGATTACAAATAAATGACATGTGCCAAACAATTTTGGAAGAAAATGTATACTGGCTGAGTAATGAGCATAGAAAGACAAAGCAACCAAGGTAGTACCATCCCCGACACCATGTGTGTTGTCCCATATATAGCTTTCTATGTGAGTGTTTGTTACTTTACCAAGACTCGGTCAAATTTATTATGATTTTAATGACTCCAGAACCTTGCAGTGCACACCAATACTTACATGCTACATGATCAACTGTTTCTGATCCTTTCACACCTTTTCTTTCACAATGCAATCGCATTACCAGTACTAAAGTTTATCTTTAAAGATGAAGTTGAGTTCTGGTCATGCGATTGCATTTGTGAAAGAAACGGTGTGGAATCAACCAGAAAAGGTTGATCATCTAGCATATAAGAATTTGTGTGTATTGCAAGGTTCTGGAATCATGAAAATGATAAGAAATTGGCCAAGTCTTGGTAAAGTTACAAACACTGTACACAGAAAGATGTATATGGGACTACACGAACACGTGGCGTAAAAAACCTACCCCCCCCCCCCCCGAGTTTTACGATGTACATGACATATTTAAAATATGAAGGCATTTGAAGAGCCATGCTTTTCAGGGAACATGTCTTATCTGATGTTCTTCCACACTTGCATAAAAAGAATTATAACGCTCACAAATTATTTTTCACCTCTTCCCAGAACTCAACCTTCTCTTTAAGCTTTTGATAATTGAGACCTAATGTATCAATCTCCCAATCTTTTTCAAAATTTTCAAAATGTGTGCATAAAAGTGATATTATACACTTGTATGATTTAACATTTTCCATACTCATAATTGAATTTTCGGATCATTGATATGAAAATGAAACAATTTTTTGATAATTTCCTCTGTGCTTCCTTTTGTAGGCATGGGCTCCAGAGATAGTAGTCCTGGAGGCTTCAAGGGACAGCATGAGTGTCCCGATGTACCAGTCCTTCCCGGGCTACTCACCTCGACCTAACGCAACTCAGCCGATCAACGGCATCCCTACCCATTTCCCCCAGGTCGCCAATCATGATAGAATGGCGCCATCTTCTGATGGTGAGTTGGATAGATTGATGTGTTGATTGATTGATTGATCGATTGATAAATTAATTAAATGCTTGAAAACTTTATTGATTGATGAATCAACGATTCCTTACATGAGGTCTGCAATTACCAATAGAAAGATGACTGTTACGTTTTGGAGAGCATATAGGCCTTCAATAAATAAATAGTTAATATTAGGATTGAATTACAGTTAGCTGCTGACTCTCTTAATTACCTTTCATTAAAATCAAAACACATTCAATACAACGAATCTATAGATCAATTAGCTACAGAGATATTCTTCTATTGGATGCATGCATGCTTAAAGATTTATTATCAAACTTTGAAGCATGAGTGGGGTTCGGAGTAGAGGTATAGTGTTCAGAGTCGATATATATGATTCTCTTACAAGCAGGATTAGGTAAAGAAAGCAAGATAGTTTTAGAAGCCAGTCAGGAAAGGGCGCAGGACAAGAGTAGTGCAGACAAGACAAAGTCAAAAGAGAAAAAGTTAACTCATGGCGACAAAGCCACGACCTCTAGATTAGCCAAAAAAGGTGAATTAGCAAGACCAGAATTAGGAAACAAGAAAACAGCTGGTACCAAGGCACCTCAGTGTAAGGCTGGACTAGAGAGAACAAAGAGACTCAGACAGGCCCAAGCAGCCTGGTCCAAGGAAGCCAAACGATCAAAGATATCCGAGCTAGCGCAGAAGAAAGCGAAAGAGACTTTAGCGCCGATTAGGGACAGGAAGGGTAGGGTTAGAAAGGTAGAGACAGGGTTAGAGAAGGATTTAGGTGGAGGTAATGGACAGGTTAGAGCCATGAGGAAGACATACAGTGGTAGGAGAATAGGTGGAAAAATTGGCCAGGAGTCCACTGGAACTTCCCAAAGACAACAGGGTAGTGTGATTGAGATACCATTCAGTATAAAGGCAGATAGACTAGGCAGGTTACCTCAAGATAGGACAGTGCAGACTTCAGGTATTTATATCGGTAAGGAAACAAGCTAAGGATTAATTAGTAATATGACCTAGGTATTTTAAGATAGGCATATAATTAAACTTATCAATTCAGAGTCCCTCCTTTAATTGAACCTGCTGTGGTAATTTTAATGTTTTCCTACAGCTATGGTATCTGCTGTGGTAATTTTAATGCTTTCCTACAGCTATAGGTGTCTCTTGTCAACAACCTTAAACAAAATTCAGGTTCTGAAATGAAATGTATTAAACTTCTGACTGCTCTGATAATGTGTACATCACATTTATTAGCATATCTTTTGTAATACCTTTAAAAGTTTTTTTGGGGAAAAAAAAAACTTTTAGATTTCCAAACTGTCATCAAGTACTATTACAATAAATAGGGTACTGTATTTCTTATTTCTCTCTTTATCTTGTGGTTGAAAAGTGAGGAAATTACACGTATGGTTTGGTCCTAATACTGGTAAGCCCTATATTCACAAAAGTGTTTGAAAAGAGTGCTAGCACATATACATCAATATTTGAAGTGGTTTGATTCATGAGATATAAAGTTCAAGTAGATAAGTTCTGAAAATGTTATCTGTTTAAGTAAACAGTGTGTACATGATAGTAGGTACATGTAATTATGTTACTATATCTGTACACCATGACCTTTTACAATGCAACGTGTTGAACATGATATTCAAAAACAGGCTGGTTATATACTGGGAATGAAACACCAACAAAGTAATGCAGGGCTCCCACTTAGCCGAGTTGGAGCCTCTAGTTGTGGCGAGCTGGCGCGAGCTTATGGCAAGCCGTTTTGTCATTAAAACATATTTCTTGATATCAAGAAATATGTTTTAATGATAAAACGTCTTGCCATATTAAAGCTCGCGCCAGCTCGCCACAACTAGAGGCTTCAACTCGGCTAAGTGGGAGCCCTGCTTTAGAGAGAGAAAGCATCCAAAACACTTTTTCACTATTATAAAAGGAATTTATATTACCGTACTGTATTTCTATTCAGTATCTGCACTCTGAATGCAGCTAAGATGCATTGGATTGTTATATACCAGTATTTACGCTTGCCTTTAATAATCAATTGAAGGGGGGAAAAAAAGTAACAGATTTTAATACAGGATTTGTTTATGAGCAGTTGAGCAGACTGGTGAATCAGAACTACATAACATGTCACAACCATTCTTGACACTTTTCATGAAGCAGTCATCAAAAGACAATTAATACACCTGTTCATCCACTAATGTGCAATCTACACTCATTTGCAATTCAATATGCATTGCATACCTTTCATTTAATTATCTTTTTATCATCAAAGGCTTGAATTCACAAAAGTTGATTGCCTACTTTAGCCCATCGTTAAAACCTCCATAAGTGTAGTAAGCGTGTCCTCATGTCCAATAATGGGCAATAAAAACGCTTATTTACGCCTGTTGCACTTCAGGAGGGAGGATTAAACCATGATTTAGGACATGGTTTGATTTTACACCTCTTTTGTGAATTCATCCACATTATCCACTGAGAGCCAATGCAGAGGTAACATCATTCCAGCCCTCAGCAGACAATGTATGCTTGTACCATTGGTGGTGGGTCCTATTAAAAGCATGCATAAATTACACTTCCAACTAATTTCAGCCGAGTTATATATCATCTTATTAGAGCCAAAAGGTCTTTACATACATGTATGTAACTCTTATACAGTGCGTCCCAGAAAAAAACGAAACCGAGAGTTATCAATGTTTTATCATAACTTATTCACATTTATAATTAATAAATGACCCATGTTTGGAAAGCTTAGATCCTCCTCTTTCATTTGATGCCATTTATATGATGCATATTTCACGCATAAGTGATTAAAATGAATTTGAAGAGAGGAAACCAAAAAATCATTTGGCGGACGGTATCTGTATTTCAAAGAGAAAATCACATTTCTAGAAAGTTGAGTCTCTGCCCTTTCATATGACACCTCAATGAGGAAAAATGAGCAAGGAATGACAAAGTTCTGTTTGTTTAAACATGGGTCATTTATTAATTATAAATGTGAATAAGTTATGATAAAACATCGATAATTCTCGGTTTCGTTTTTTCTGGGACGCACTGTATATAACACAGTTAGCACCCCTCAGGCTCCCAAGAAACAATACATTCAATGATCTCTCTTCGCAAAGAGGAAAAGGGGGCCACATTTCTTTCAGATCTATAAATTATAATTGCAATAATTGTTCACAATTTTGATGAGATTCTTATTCAATGATGACCATTTTACAAGATTTTTGCCTATTTTGTTTGATTTATTTTCTTGCATGCTTGCACATACATGTATTTTGTCAGACTTGCATGATGGTCCATTATTTCACAATTACTTTCACATTATTTTCTTGCTTTAATACATGCATGGGAATCTGCATCCATACACATGGTCATGTTCATATGTGTTTTGTCTCATGTTATTTATGCGGGAATGGGGGCAAATCTTTGGAAATCAACTTATTTAGTTACTTGTCAACAAGAGGATTTTTTTTTTTTTTTTTTTTTGAGGTGGGAGGGGGGGTTCTCAATTTAAACATTGCTAAACAAAAATTCTTGAAAAGAATGTTTGGTCTGTATTTTAAAGGAGGAAACAAAATTATGTATGTGTTTATTCTTATTGCATGGATTTTTATTTCATTAATGCGTTTTGTTTGTTCAGCTATATTTGCATGCATTACACTTTTCTTTTCTTAATTTCTTGTGCATGCAGTTGCTTTATATATTGTTTCGATTTTGTTGCAATTTTATGTATCACTCAGGTATGATTGTACCATCACAACACAACACTCACCCTCCATTGGTGGCAGGGGACTCTCCCACAATGCATTCTACTTCCATCCCCGGTCAAAGGTTACCCCCGTCTTCCAACCATCACCCCTACCCCCCATCACATCCTCCGCAACCCTATCCCACACACAATCCAAACCTGACTAACAGTTCTGCTGATTCAGCTCAACGTTCTAATCAAAATCATCCTGTAGCTGTTCCTCCTGATAGTAACTATGACCCTAGACGTATGGACAATCCTAACACATCCGCTAACAACTCAGCTTCTTTCAAAACAGTTCAGCCTTTACCCCTTTATATTGCTCATAACACATACGATGTGCTGGTAGTCAAGTCCCAAAGTGGGTCTCGCCTACAACAATCAACCCTCAAGAACACTAAGAAATCCCATCCCATTTCCTCTAACTCGGCAGATCCAGCATCGAACACCCAGTCTAATTCAGACGATGATACTAACCAAGTTGTTGCAGATGTTGCAAGCCCCACTAACAAACGCACCACTAATAACGCATCCCCCGGGAAGGATGTCGCTCAAGACACTGCACCCGCAACCACTGGTCTCCACCACAACCATACTAACAACCTCCACCACCACCATCATCACCTCCACAACAACATTCACCAGTCTGGCTCTCGTAGACTGTCTCATAACGATCCTAACAGTGTGTCGTTCCCTGCACCCCTGAGTGCCACACCCCCTGATACGCCAACCTCTGACCCCCCACCCCCAGGTCAGAGTCCCATTGTGCAGCAGCAGCAGCAGCAGCAGCAGGGGTACAAGGGTGACCCCCTCGGGTCGGGTCGCCCTGATGCTTACACCAACAGCACAAACGAGGACTCAGGCATAGCAGAACCCACACCGGATGATGATGATCCAGACTATGAAAGGTAGATTTAGTAACGTTATTATTATTATCATTTAAAGTGATCATGTTACTTTTTGCTTAAAAAAAGATAATCGCCCAAATTTTACTGTTTTGCTCCTTCTTAATTGTAGTGGCTCTAGTTTCCCTTCAATATGGTTCCCTGAAAAATTCCTATATCTATGAAGCAATAATTACAACACAATTGTATGTTGGGTTTAGAGAGAGGGGAAAAAACAACCTTTAAATACTTTTTTCCACACTGGTAGACATTTGCTTCCGTCAAATGTTGAATGTTTGGTTTTGATGTGTGAACCAGAGTCTAAGGTATCTCAGCAAATATACAAACACTCTATGAACATGAGATATTATTGACACACAATACACATTGATTAATGTACGTGTCTATTTGCAACATGTATACCTCAGGAAAGGGTGCATGATTTCTCTTTTTTCCCCATCTTTTTTCATTTTGATTTTTGCTTTGACATTTCAGAAGAAAATCTGATAGTGATGATCCATACTACAACCAACTCCACTCTGATCAAACACAAAATAGACAATTCCGACAAACTGAAAGAAGCTGGGACGAATCAGATAGATATCAAGAAGAAAAGGAAATAGAAGAAGAGAGGCAAAGACAAGAGGAGATCCAGCAAAGAGAAGAAGAGAGAATGAAAGAGGAAGAGAGAATAGAAGTAGAGAGACAAAGGGAAGAAGAGAGAAGAGAAGTAGAGAGGCAGAGAGAGGAGGAGAGAAGAGAACATGATAGAAAGTTGGAGCAGAGAAGACAGGAGGAGGTCAAGAAACAAAGGCAGAGGGAGATGGAGGAAAGAAGAAAGGAAGAAAAGATGAAAGAAGAAATGAAGAAGGAGGAAGAGGCTGAGAGGGAACGAGCCGCAGCTTTCGAGAGTGCGATGCCCTTGAGTGAGGGGGAGGAGGAGGAGTACAATGATGTGACTATTGCCATGGAAACGAACCAACGCGCCCCGGACGGCCGAGGGCACTTCCTAAACGATGAGGAGATGAGGAGGCGAGCGGAAGACGAGTTGGAGGACTATGAACCCCAGTCGACATGGAGGCAGGATGGAGGCGGGGAGACGGCGGGTCACCCCCGACATCCTGGGAGCAGGAGGAATAGATCCAGGGAGGATACAGAGATGGAGATCGCATCACAGCAAGCTGTACAGGATGGTTTGAAAAGGGTGCATCTCACGCCAGAGGTTCACAGGAAAGCAAAGGTAATAATAAAAAATAATACTCAGTTTTTATATAGTGCTTATTAGAATCACTAAAGCGCTTCCAAACTTGGAGATTATTACCCCGGCTTTACCCCGGCTTTAGCAGTGCTGCCATTGCGGATGCTTTTAAATCTTTTATTAGTCATATCTGTAGTTGCCATGGCATTAAATGTGAACAAATTTGACACTCTGGGCAATCCATAATACTATATGTACAGCTGCTCTCTATACAAAACATAATGTTGCTCTTTATGCCACATTCATGTCATAAATGATGCAGCTGTTCATATAGCATTGGCCTTGGGGACGCGGCAGAAATTTGTATTAATTGCTGTTGTAGATTGTTGATTGACTATTCCATGTATATAAACTGAGGGCAATACAAGTTAATTAAGTAAGTACCAATTTGCTTGACTGTGTAACTGCTTTTTTTTCTTGCACTCATGGAATAGCCTTTGTAGGCCTGCACGTATGCAAATATTTATTTTGGTACTACACATGGGGGAAATAATATCATTGCAGAAAGAGCATACATGTATTTGCTCTACAACTTATAAGGCTTTACAATTTTGTATTAATCTGAAAGGGGTATAATTGGTGCATACATGTATATACATATGTAATTGTCTAGGTCCATATGAAAGCAAGTCTATTTCTATGTTCTCTTCTTATTCTTTTAGATCGGGAAGATACGAAACAGCAGCATAACAGACGAGGAAGACATCTATGAAACAGACCCAGAAAGTAAGTTCAAAGCAATTTAAATTTGAGTTGAAATAGAACTGTTCTATTGTTAAGATGTTTGATGTCATACGTACCCTGTAAGAGCTAATATAAAGAGGAAGAGCTCTCGATCCTTCCTGTGTCTTAAGTAAATATCATATTTCATATTCTAGTTTCCTTTAAAAAAGGTAATTCAAAGCATCTTGTTTAAACTACTGGTAAAGGCCTCTAAACAAAGAGTAGAAGAGCTCTTCTACTCTTTGTTTAGAAGCCTTTACCAGTAGTTTAAACAAGATCCTTCGAATTCTAGCACACATGGTTTGTCATGCATCTTGAGTATTTGTAAATTACATCTCTCTTTCATTGCTAGCTTTCAGATACAATTTTCGACATAACATAGTAATTTTGTGTTATGCCCTTTTGCAAGGCAATAATCTACATCTGCCACTCCATACCCAGGAGAGAAATGGGGACCTGGGACCCGTTTCACAAAGCCTTGTTTTTCAATGTCAAATGATAAAAATCAGTGACAAATCTGCTGATAACCAATCAGAAGCAAGGATTTCACTAGCTTATAAAAAAAACTGTCATTTGTAAATCATGACAAGTTTTGTTAAATGTGGCCCTGATACGATGACAAAGCCTTTGTGTTGGTAATTGTCATGCCCTCACAGTGACCATATGGTAGGAATACTCCCCTGGGAGTGGAGATGGTGCATATTGTGTGTGAATGAATCTGATGACAAGGGTAATAATATCTGTAAAGCGCCAAGGGAAGTATCTTGTATTAAGCGCTATATAAATCCAGATTATTATCTTAGTATTACAATTTACAGATCTTTAGATGGTGGTTAATTCATACAGGACTTATTGACACCATTCTTTCCAGCACTGATTGAAGACTTAGGATGTATTGTAAAGCTACTGAATATGATGATTCAATGTTTGAATTGCTACATTCTTAAAATTTGTTTTAGTTACATTTGATATATTATGTAAATATTGCTGGTGATCGTTAATCATTTATTAATAATTTTATTCCTCTTAATTTGACAGTTTCCCATACTGAGGAATCGGGTATAGAATTAATTTCAGTATCGACTAGCTTATTATGCATGCTTGCCATCTCATGTTTGTTTTGCTTAGAGCTTGGATGAATACAATTCATAATCTTGAGTTTGTGTTTAATAGGCGCATGAATATTTATTATGGAGTGGCTATTTTATTAACTTATTTTTTCCTAGTGTTATTTCCAGCCTGGCTATTTCTGTCATACAATCAAATATGACGTGGATGATCATTTTGTTTGATGCCATACATGTTTATTTTTATTTTTCTGTCTTTCCTGTATTCCATTTCAATGTTTATTTTTGTATTACTTTTTTTGTGGCACTTTTAAATACACATACATGTACATTGATGATAAAAAAAGGTAGTTTTTAAACTTTACCTGAAAATGTTAATCATGCAGCCAACATTAAATATTGCAATTATGTGGCATATATAAGTATTTAAGTACACAATACTTTGTTCTTTTCTATTGCTAGGGTTAATGATATTGAATGTTGATTTCTCTGTTTTACATTATAGTGGCAGATCTTTTACAACAACTTCAAGCAGCAAGGCAGGATAGAGTGAAGAAAGAGAAAGAGAGAGAAAACCTGATCAAAAGGGCCAAGGATCTTCAAACAAAAACCCATGAAAGGAGGAATAGATGTGAGTATTTTATGAGTAATATCTTTTGTAATGTTCTTTAAACTCTGTCAAAGTAGTAGAACTAGAAGCCATTTTGTATTCAATGTGTATGTAATCATCTGTAAATCATGATCAATAGTTGACAAAAAAATTGTTTTAAAATTTGATTGGTAAAAAAATTGGTCATATATTTGTTGTTTAAATCCTGCTTAGCTCATCAAACATTTTCAGGTGTGTTTTGTTTATTTAGTGTGCAATGGTACTTGTTTTTATCTTATGTGCAACAAGTCTAAACCTACACATTGATGCATTTTATTGGAAAATCCAAGGTTCTTATTCGGTGTGCAATTTTGTGATTTTGGTCTTAATTTATACTTTAAAAATTATTCACAATTCTAGAGTGTAACGATGAAAAGTCTTTTGTAAAAATATAAATTGAAAAATATGGTGATCGCTAAAATTTTCACTGTAAAAAGTGCAAGTAGACCTTATTTGTCCATTCTTTCATAGCAAGTGAAAAAAACATGGAAAGCTTTAAAGTTGTATTCCTTTGAAGTTTGCCTCTCACTTTACCTAGCAACCATTCTAGCACCTGCTCAAGGCATCCTTTCATTCTATCTTGTGTCCTTCATAACTTTCTTCTTCAGAGAAAAAGAGACATCTTTCTTATTGACTTTGAAATAGTGTGGCCAATGTCCTCCCACTTTGCAATGCTGTTTACTTGAAGAAGAAAAAAAAAGGGGCAAGAAATAGTCTTGACAATTCTTTAGAATGCACTGACAGAAACACACCTGCTGGTGAAAGATGGATGTTTTTTCAATTGTTTTGCACTGATCAGATATTGTTATGAGCAACGTTCATCATCACCCTGTGAAGAAAATTGATTGGTAGTTTGAAACTGCGGAAACCATTTACTTTTTTGCTAAATTGTGAATTAATTAATTGCCACATAGATGTATGTTAGCTATTTTAAGTGTATTGTTTGGGATAGTGTTAGAAATGCTTCCTTTGGGTAAATTGTGACAAAAAACGTGTATGTGATCTTTCTTTGGAATATTCCTGTGAAAATTGACACTTTTGTCAGGGTTCTATCGTGTTATCCTCACCAACTACTCTTGTAACATCGGAAAAACACTCTTCTTGCAATTGCGGGGACCTGAATGGAAGTGCCTTTCAATTGCGTTATTGATTAATCGGCAGCTTTCTTGCTGTCTTTGTGCCCTGTTATTGATCAGGCATTGGTGCAGACACGATGGAGGTGTATGCGCTCAACCGCAAAGTATTGCACCTACCAGTATCATTGGGATGCTTCCTGCCTCCCTGTGGGCTGAGCAAAAAGAATTATGAGTTGCTTTGACAGGAAGGATATAAATATGATATGTTTTTTATCAAGTCATGAAGATATTGACACCTGCTTTTGAAAAGCATATCACGTACGCTAGAGTGTGAAAAGAAAATGCTACTATTTCTGTCTCTCAAGCTTTTACTCTTACTTTAGTCTCTCTCTCCTCTTTATATCTGATGTGCAACGCTGTCTAAGCAGCCCTGTAAATCTTCAATACAGCAATAAAATAAATTCTTTTAATGGTGTTCAACAATCATTCCAATCTACATATTCAAGTCCTAAAAGATGACTTTGTGAAGAGTTTTTGTCATAGTGTTTTAGCGATTTTTGAGTGAGGATTCATGCATCTTTGTTCATTCTGTAATTAAATTCTGGGTTCAGCTGAACACAAATTAACTTTCAGTCAAGGGAAAAAAATATTTTAAAAATTGGAGAGGGGGGGGGGGCTTTCTATTCAAGCTTGCTTGCATAAAAATAACACTCTTTAATTTGTTTTGCATTGAACTGTATGCAAATTTTGAGGGGCTCTTTTTGGCATTTCGGGGGCAAATTTGCCCTGAGCCCCCATGTTTTATTTTCACTGAGAGGCTCGGAGCATGAACGAATCCCACAACTTTCAACCGCTATCAGGTGGCATCCATCGCCCTCTCCTCCCCTTCCATGTACAACACCAAACAAACACCTCCTGGACGATTGTTAGGTGTCTCTCCTATTGATTCTGCGGTCTACCATTTTCCATTGTCTAGACCACATTGATTGGACTGCACAAACACTTTGAGATTTGACAAGGTTACCCCTTGTAAATTGCTCGGCTCTTTAACGACTTAGAGGAAATTCTTAGGCGTGAAAGGGATGGAACATGAATGATATATCTTGTTGGTATTGTGACAAACATTTTTTCGTAAATGCAGTCCAATTGGGTTATTGTGAGATCTTGTAGATTTTTCTCACTCGAGATGCTATTGACAGTATTTGAACTGAAAGTGAAATCAATTGATTTCCATTTTATTGGGAAGGTAAGGGGAGAGCACCCCATCTGGTATTATACTCTTTGAATTCTCTCTCTCTCTCTCTCTCTCTCTCTCTCTCTCTCTCTCCCTCTCTATTTTATTTGTTCTAGCCATGTTTTTCTCTTGCTGAAGTAAAAAACAATTTTTAGTGTCACCTGGTGACATAGACACAAATACAAAGTGTATCGAGTACATATACAATAAAAAGTAAGTACTTTATTTAATATGGTCCTACATGTCATGTAGGACCATATTAAATAAAGTACTTAATTTTTTGGTTGGCTTATAAATTTGGGTATTTTCAAAATGTTTCATAATTGTCATGGTATAGTGATTTTTTGTTTGTCTTACTCATTTTACCTGTAATTTCTTACAGCAAACACAAATTATTTACTCTGGTTTGAGAAGTCAAAAAATTGTAAGGAACGGCTGCATTTTACTTTTCTTAAAATTGATAGATAATTTCAATTATAAATCAATTTCACTGCATTTTTTCTTCATTCAGCTTGTGCAATTGAGTTCATTTCTGCTTTTGTTTACTTCTTTTCAAAGTACATTATGAATAAACACAATTTATTTCAAGTGTCTTGCACCTGCTTCACTCTATTTCCTGCCTATTTATCCTATAGCGCTGAATGAATCGAGACCGAGGTCCAATAGTGTAACTCCAGACCTAGCCACTCGTCGTAAGTCTTCTGAAATGAAATTGCTTTATTTTGCTGCACTCCACCTTTTGCTTGCATTCTCTCACATTATAGTCTCATAGTAGCTGTAAATTTGATTTGCTTTCCTTCTACTTTGGATTTGATCCAGTGTACATGTAATACCACTTTTTCTATTAACAGTAATAAAATGTGTAACTACTTACCGTATGTAAACTGATTTATGTCTTTGCTGTGAGAACGTTTCCTATTTTGATATTTGTTTTTAGTAATTATAGTATTGTAACCCTATTTCGTTGGGTGAGGTTATACTGCTCTAACAAACCCATCCTAAATACTTGCATGTATTATTTATACTTTGAAATGATCTGGTAGTGATAGTGGTAGTGGTAGTGGTATTAGATTTTTTGAGTAATGAAGCATAAAATTGCATGCAAAGAATTCTGCCCTTGGAATATGATTGGACCAACATACACAAATTCATCCATAATCTTGATTCCTTTAAATCTAACACTA
This sequence comes from Strongylocentrotus droebachiensis, assembly GCA_035222895.1. Taxonomy (NCBI): domain Eukaryota; kingdom Metazoa; phylum Echinodermata; class Echinoidea; order Camarodonta; family Strongylocentrotidae; genus Strongylocentrotus; species Strongylocentrotus droebachiensis. Next base: position 47,958 of record JAVYIG010004166.1, on the reverse strand, counting down.
TTTTCACCCTAATTCAATATTGGATTATACAACTGATTTTTATGAGATACCAGTTACGATGAAGTCATTAATTGCTGTCTTAAATTATACATGTGGAGATCATACATTGTACAGAAATGTCGCTTCAGCAAAGTTTGGGTAGAGAGAGAGAAAGAGGGGGGGGGGGTAGAACCAAGAGAGCAAACTTAACACGCCTGCTTCTTCGTCAATAATTTATGATTAAAAGAACAGGTTTATCACATACCAGTAATGACTTCCGCCATTGCTGCCTGCCATCAATAAATGTACGGAAAAGTCACTTAAGCAAAGTTTGTGCAGAGAGAGAGACAGAGAGACAGAGAAAGAGACAGAGACAGAGAGAGACAAAGAGAGAGAGAGGGGAGAATCAAGAGAGCAAACTTAACACGCCTTCTCCTTTGTCAATATAGGCATTCATCTTAATTTATAATTACAAAGAACAGATTTATCACATACCAGTAATGACTTCCGTCATTGCTGCCTGCCATCATTAGGTTATGTCATGTACGGAAATGTCACTTAAGCAAAGTTTGTGGAGAGAGAGAGAGAGAGACAGAGAGAGACACAGAGAGAGAGAGAGGAGAGAACCAAGAGAGCAAACTTAACACGCCTTCTCCTTTGTCAATATAGGCATTCATCCTAATTTATGATTACAAAGAACAGATTTATCACATACCAGTAATGACTTCCGTCATTGCTGCCTGCCATCATTAGGTTATGTCATGTACGGTAATGTCACTTAAGCAAAGTTTGTGGAGAGAGAGAGAGAGAGAGACAAGCGAGCAAACTCCATAGGCATCCCTATTATCAATATAGACATAACCTAATCGTCAATGGCAACCTGAATAAACAGTGGCTTATCGATTGTTTGTGATGCTGTGTACATTTCATGAGCCTTGGGGGCAGCTAGGAAGAACAAATTTGGTTGGATAGAGATTAATTAGTGATATCGAAATTGGAACCAACAGAGAAAAGTAACCCAGGCATCAATTTACTCATCAATTTTTTCATCACAGCCTTTCACCATCTAATCAACTTAATTGATAATAATAATATTATTAATGCTAGATTGCTTCTACTTGTTTTGCTTCTTAATGAGTTATGAGAGTAGCTATTTGGAGTGCATTGCTTTATATCTGTAATTATTATAATGGTGTACAATTATTTCTTATTTTTAATAGAAAGTTTACAAACAGTATGATGAAATGACGTTCTGCATATAGGATTTTTTTCCCTCAAATTAATCATGTTTATCATAAAACACTTGAAACAGGATGAAGTTATGGAAATCACACACAGCCATAATGTCTTAATGACAATAATTGAAATAAACTATAAAATGTGCATCAAATCATCAATATTCATACTCCTGTACTGTATATGAAACGTATGCAATACTAATATTTGCTAGTTTGACCAAGTACTGTACATGTATGTACTAATAACTTATGTAAAATGCTTTAAATGTAGATTTTGTAGAATACACTTGAGATCTACTTGTAGCTGAAACTTTGATTGATTTTTAGTTTTAAGTTTGAATTAATAATTGTGATACCAACTCTGATGTGTTTTTCTCTGATAATTTTCTGACACTAAATATTTTTTGTTGCTGTTTTTATCCTATTTCTCTGTTTCGAAGGCATGCCAATGTATGTATGTCTGAACTAACAATAATTTTCTGGGCCTTTGTTTCCTTTGTGTACCTATTGATAATTGATAGAATTACAAATATTTTCTTGTCCAAGATATACATTTACCTGGTTTTGATGTGCCTTGTTTATGAAAACACATTTTATTTCATTGCCCCTATGAGGAGTATAAGAAAAATGTTATTTTGAATAATTATTTGTATAAGGGTACAAGATATCTTTTCATACATTTTCTCTTGTGTCAGTTGTGTGTATGTGGGTTTTAGTATCAAGGAGTTATATGATCAGGGGTATGACATTACATCAGGGAAGATTTTGAGGCTTCTGTTTGAAGTGCCAAGTTTTAGTAGTAATAAACTGTTTGTTTGTGGTGGTTGTTATTTTACCTGATTGCTAAGAAAGCATAAATGCCTGTTAAACCCAGCCTTTATTTAATTAATTATATGATCATGTACATATACATGTATCACAATTAAAAAGAAAAATCAATCTAAGTCGCAAGAGAGATAAACATTGTTAGGTGTAGATACCAGATTCCAATCAAGTTTTAATGGTCCTTCATAATAACAAACACGTTTCTAGACTTTCTCAATGTCATTTTACTGATATGTTGTGACGCTAGGAGACTAAAGGGGAGATGAATACTCCAAAAGAGAACATATATGAGATGAATAGATTTTGACTACTCGTAGGTCACATCTTGGGACAGATGCCTTGCAAACACGACTTATCATAAATACTCTCTTTCCAGCTCTTATATATCTTAATAAGTGGAAGGCATTGGTTAGGAAAAAAAGAGCTCCTATTTAGGTTAATGAAATGATCTCTCTAAAAAAATTAACCAGTAATTTAATTTTTCCCTGACTGTTCCTGTAGCTCGCGATTACTGGAAGAAGCGCTACTATGACGAGAAGAAGAAGACGGCACCGATGGAAGATCAAGTCAGTCGTGTGAGGAACCAGCTGGACCAGATGCATCGGAAACTACTCAGCCACATAGAGGGCAAGAAGAAAGGTGCCTCCGTCAAGGGCCCACCCTCCAAGAAGGTGCGATCTAGCTCACAAAATATCTTTCCAAAGGAATCGACCCTTTAACCACTTAACTGCTATTGGCTTAACACGCCTTCATACCCCCTGTGCTACAGCATTTTTGTACTGTTCAAAAACTGTACACTGTACACAAAAAGGCCAGCTACTGTTCAAGACCTGTATAACGTCACAGTAGGGCTTGGCATTATGCAGTGCTACGGTCTTGAAAGTGCAATGCCCTAAGTACGTACATGTACATGGTACGCACAGGCATGCAAGAGCGAGAACATATGGTCAGCAGTCAAGTGGTTAAGACTTGTTCAGATACGATGCGATAAACCACCGCGAAAAGAAATTGCAGCATTTGTTTTAAACGTTTAAATGAATAGCAACTGCGTGCATCAAAAGACTTTTGCGTGTTCACTGAGCTCTGTGTTATAAGATACAGAAATGTGACATTTTTACATCATAAAAACTTGCTGTGGTTTTGTCACGTCATATCTGAACAAGGCCTTAGTCTGGTAATAAAATATATGTTTTGTACATTATGTAACATGATTTTGAATAATTCTCTCTTACTGCATTGTGAATATATCTCTACATTTATAGATATTGTGATCTTAGAAGAGTGATGTGAAAGGAGTTCCATGGCAGAGTTGCCTCCCGAAAAATCCAATCTCCATATTAAACCTGTGAACTGATTGTACAGCATGTTTTTACAAAAGTTTTGCAGTTTTCTCATATGTGATTGGCTCATGTGGGAGATCAAGATTTTAATGTTTTGAATTAGTCCTGTGGCACATCCATAGCACCTGTGACAGTGATGGTGTCAGTGAGATCCAAGCCCGGTGAAATCTGTACACTGTACAGCCAAATAGAATGGCTGCCTGGGGGGGGGGGGGGGGTGTTTCACAAAGATCCTAAGTTGAACTTATCTCTAAGTTGGACTTATCAATTATGGAAAGCCGTTAGCATCATTGAAAATATTTTGTTAAAAGTTATTTTAAAAGGCATAACATGTTGATTCAAATCATTCTTATTTTCTATTATCAAGGAGGTTTTATGTTCTTGATGTGGAATTTATGAAAAGTCTAAAATACTTCAATTTTTGCTTTTGGAAATATTTAATTTTAAGGCTACAAATGGCTCTCCATAATTTTTAAGTCCAACTAAGAGTTAAGTTTGACTTAGGATCTTTGTGAAACACCCCCTCCCCCCCCCCCCCCCCCAGTTTTACGTTTGCCAGATGTTGTTGTTTGGGCAATTGGCATGCCAATGATGTCTAGGCCATCCTGAAGAACTTAATCTACAAGATTCTTATGCACCCTTCATCATTGTTTTTTCTTTCAGAATGACCATAAGATCAACATCTTGAAGATGCAGCATGAGCTGGAGGAAATCAAGAGAAAGGTGGACAAATCTAGGATGAAACTCACCTCAGAAATCAAGGTCAGTATATATACTCATTATCTGGTTATTACTGTCAACCAAGAAACTTTCTTTTCCATGTTATCTTTCATGAATGGTACAGATTCGGAAAAAAAAATAGTACCATGAGAAAGTGTTTCACAATTGATGCAACACTCAATTTTTGCGATTTGTGAAAGTTTTTTTTTTTTTGCTGAGAAAATAGCCATTCCCTATGTCTCTGTCCCTCATTATATCTGTTTTACAGTAATTCTGTATGTGACACCAAGTTTAAGATAACTCATCACTGCTTGACCTTCAAGAGTTAAATGCTGGGTTACAATGTTGTGTTTCATTGTCAGGTTATAGGCATGGAATCCCTTCCAAGTGAATACACTCTACTGTATAGTGCATGCACCTGTTTTTGTTCATGAAGGAAGAGAGAAAGAAAATTCTTAGTGCAAACATGTAATAGTTCATCCCTTGAAACCATGGGCAAGATCGCTGTCCGCAACACAAAAAAGGTTTGACAAGTGTCGATAGCCCAAACTAGAGATCTTGTAGCTCTGAAAGAGATATTTCAACTATTATCCCTTGGCAGTCTATGTCAGGACAGGAATATGTATGAATAAGATAGGATTAAGCAGGCCTGATTCCTGATTCCCGATTTTTTCCATATTTTTTTCCTTTTTCTTTTTTCCATATTTTTTTCCTTTTTCTTTTTTCCTTTTTCTTTTTTCCATATTTTTTTCTCCCCATTTCCCCCTTCTTTTCCCTTGTTTTCCAGATTTTCCCCTATTCTTTCCCAATACCCTTACTCAAAAGGGGGGGGGGGGGCAGGGTGGTTGAGGAAAATTTTTTTTTTTCTATTTTAGTGCTCACTATCACCCCTGGTAAGAAAGCTAGAAGGCTACTTCACTGTATTGATTCATGACTCCTATCCTCCCTTTAACCCTATGTGGATGTTAAACTTACATTGTTTGTCACAATCATTGGCGTTGTTGTTGCTGCTGCTGTTGTTGGTATTAGGAAGAACTAGGGAGAATATGGGGATTTTTGGGTTAGTTTATAATTATTGTAGAGGATTATTCAAAGTAAATGAAATTCAGTTTACAACACTATTTGAATAGTTTAATTCCAAAAGGAGCTAAATCCACTTTTGTAACTTTGGAGAAAAAAGAAATTGTTCACTAGATTTTGAACAGGCATCTATGGAAAAATGATATATAAAAGATGCATTTGTTCATAATTGCTCCCAAAATTTAGGTAAATAATTTTTGTTGAAAAAAGGGTAAGTGAACAATGTTCTGATATCAATACTCAATTTTCCTCAAATGTGGATTTAGCTCCTTTATTTCATGATATTCCCTCTTTCTTTCACAGCTACGCAATCAAGCAGAGGAGGAGGTCAGAGGTCTGAAGAGCGAGGTCACGCAACGCAAGATCAACACGACCCTGATCAGGAATCAGAAACTAGCTGCACTGAAGATGGGGGACCACAAACTCCTCTCAAAGACCCCCATTCCAGCCCTGGGCAAGGGACCCCTGTCCTTGTCTGCCAAGCGATGATCGAGGTAGGGAGGGAGCAACATAGCTGAAAGAAAAAGAAAAACATCTCCAGGGGTTGTCCAGAACAGTTTACAGTAGATACTTTGGCCAGGGACCCATGCCATGATGTCTGCTAAGCGATGAGTTAGCCGGGAGCAACATATCTGAAAGAAAAAGAAAAACATCTCCAACGGGTTGCTCATAACAGTTTACAGTAGGTACTTAAATTGGCCAGGGACTCATGTCCATGTCTGCTATGTGGTGAGGAAGAGAACAGCAGATTCTGAATGAAAGGAAACAAAATCTGCAGGGGTTGTCCAGAACCGTTTACAGTGGGTATTTAGTAGTATTAGAAGTCTTCACAGGAGTCAATGAGAGCAAAAGTTCAAAAACATGTTTTGGGGGATTGTGTACAAGATGAATGGAAGCGAAATTATGGAGACGACGCTCTTTTAACACGTATGTCAATGGTGGGACGTGAGGTACCGTAGTAGTCGTGGGGAATAACAAATTCATCGATTTTTTTTTTATTGTGTACAAAATGTATGGAAGTTATTTATGGAGAAGACGCTTTATTAGTCTCCCTCTCCCTCTCCATCGAAGACATAAAACTCTCTTCATTCATTGAATTTGTACCTCTCCCCCTCTCCATCAAATATCTTTATGCATCAAATTATTATCCCTCTCCCTCTCCATCGAGTACATACATGTATACCTCTCTTCATTCATCAAATTACTAACCCTCTTCCCCTCCATCGAATACATACTAAATTCTCTTCATGCCTCAAATTATTACCCCTCTCCAATTCACCTCAAATATAAACGTCAATTCACTTCAAATGAAAACGTCAAGAAAATCAGGCAGGTAACACAAGGTTCATCTAATATTCATGAAAGAAAGGTCAAAATATTCACTCTGAGACGCTTGAGTTGATGGAAGGTAATAGATTTTAATTGAAGACACAAAACAGCCTCTGTGGAAGCGCAAGAGTAAAAACAAATAACCAATTACATAATTATATACTTCAAGATCTGTATCAACAAATAATCATCACCATTATTTTCATGATTTCAATGAATACAGTGTTGGTTAAAATAAATATTATACATCATGTCTACAATAACTGCCAAAGGACAGGCTACTTTTCATTTCAAATATATAATGCCTTACATCACTTATAAGTAAAACCTAAATTGCAGTTGAAGTGTAAACAAACAACAACAACATATTCATACAATACATTATGCAAACAAAATCTTTTTACAATAAAATCCAATAACACTCACCACCCACACAAAAAAGGCTTGTCTTGTCTACGTTCAACGCCCTGTACATATCAAGTCTTTGTGGTCCTATGAGTAGTGGGGGAAAATGGAATATATTACAATTAACATCATGCAGCAAAATTCAGAGGTATAAATAAATGAAATTCAGAAGTCATATAAATAAATGAAATTAAGTTATACAAATATACAAGTACATATTTAAAATAAACTGTACAGAAGAATGAAGAAATTGTAGCGGTACAGTAAAACGTGAAATACTATAATTCAGTTCATTGGATTCAGAAATAAACTACACAAGAATACAAAAATCTTAATAATTTTCTCCCTTAAATAATGAAAATCCTAAAAATTACATACGTATAATATAAAAATCTTACATATGTATCGTTTTAAGTTAAAGCAGTAATCTAGGTGTTTATAGTTAATCAAAAACCATATGGTAAAGTATCAAAATCATCTTGGATCGCTCTTTTATCATACACAAACCTATTGTTCCTTCTCTCAGGATGTGAAACTAGACTCCCTATTTGTTGCAGTGTTATCTTATGTGTATTACAAACCTTCAATTTAATAATTGTATTTGTATTGTATTTAACATCAAATAACATCAAATGAAAACAATAACGGTATATCAATTTAAAAAAGTAAATAAAATTATGGTTAGGAACACCGAAAAGCAAATATAACATGGTATCCCGAAAGTAGAAAAAGTGAAAAATATTTAAAGATTTAAAATAAAAGACTACGGTACATACATTATCACACACAGACACATAAAGGCACACACCCTCCCAGATACACTCACACACACATGCCTGGGACTTCAATTTAAAATATAAAATATATAATATAAGTTTATACACTGTCTAGTAGAGATGAATAGTTGATGACACTTGCATTTCTGCAGTTGAGACTTATACCTCAAACTCAACATGCTCCAAAGATTTCAGACTGGGTTTTAGTAGACCAGATATAAACTTTATTGTTTAGGACCTCCACTTACAAGTCTTTACCATGGTTAGTTAATTCATCAGTCATTTTCCCAAGAAAATTCCTGTACTGATCAGAGCTACCTTACCGTTACCTACATAGATGATTGAATCTGTATCAAGTTCAAGTTCAGTTAATCAAATATATAATTGTTGCGGGAGATCGGGAGCCGATGAGCAGGCACCAAAGGAATTTTCACAGCCTCGTCACGTGATATATTCAGGAATTTCATAAATACGGGTACTAGAGCTGGAAAGTTTATTTCACATCCAATACAAAAATTACAATAATATAACATTCAAATACAATAATATAACATTCAAATACAATAACATAAAATGCAATTTATAATGAGATAAGAACAAATACAACAACAACAGTAACACTAAACAATAATTTGTGGGTAGAGTAGGGATGTGAGCTAGGGACCAGAAAAGGCCATTGACCTATCTAGGCTGGTCCCCTTTTTCTACAAACCCCCAAGTAAAATCTTCAGTAAAGCAAATATTGACAATATAGACCAATAGACATTACATTAACTGAGACATACATACACACATACATAGGACAGGCAGAATTAAATAAAAATAAATAAATATGTTGTAACTCGTTATTTGTTCATGTTTAAATTTACGCTTAAAACTACAATGTTGGACATTCTTTGAGAGAATCCGGTAAGTTGTTCCAAATAACGGATCCCTTATATCTATTAACTGTTCTTGACAAATCGTAGTTCAAGACGTTCCTCTGTAATTGTCCAAGATAGGAGTACACTTTCAGCCTTGCATTACAAGTTGTAAATGCAGCTATAACCACATCCGTATTGGGAAGAATCTCGATGAAATCTTCAGTACTTTCATATTCAATTCAATTCAATTCAAGTCAATTCAAATTAGGTTTTATTCAATCTCGTCAAAAAGTCCAAAGACTAAAAATGTGAGTTTACATCAAACATACCATCATGTAAAAAAAGCATTCAAAAATATATATATATTTAAAGAAAAACATAACAAATAGGGAAAAATATATCAAAATAAAAATTAATGTTTACATCAAAAGCTCATATCAGTAACAAAAAGACAAACAAAAAAGATACAAAAAATACGAAATATAAAATATTGAATCCTAATGAGATGATCATAGAAAACTCTTTAACTATGATCCTCTGATCTAACACCCTATCGTAGAAGACATCTTCTAAGATATTTAAGCCTTAGCAACCACAAGAGCCCTAGCTGCACATAGATGTCATCATAATTGTTGATTCTGATAAGTTTGTCAATGGTCATAGCTCTGTCTTTTTTTTAACCTCCTCTAAAGTCCATAATTCAGAAGTATTAAGGTATTGTTAGATTGTAATACTTTACTTACAATGGACATGACCCTGTCAATGTGAATTCGATCATACCTTGTTAAGGGTATACCCATATCTCTGTCAAGTCCTGGTGAAGTTAAAGTTAGACATGTGGTTCCTTGATATATTCTGTCTTCGATAGGTTACTTCTTTGACCGAATTTTCCATAGAAAGCATTGAGACAAGTCTTTGACACTGCTCTTAGACCTTTATTTATTTTAATGGAATCATGATCTAAACGAATGCCTTCATTTTCCTACTAAGACTGTAGATATTTCTTACGATTTTTCTGAATCCAAGAAGAATCTTAACTTTCTTCTCCACCTTACACTGTACTCTCTGTAGAATGATAAGACTTGGTTTCCAAAATCGTATGCATCGCAGCTGGCTTGTTGATTCCCTTCCAACTTTGCTTTACTGATATGTTTAGTGATGTCTGGTAGCTGGTCGCTGAATCGATCTCATTCTTTCACTTCGAAACTCATACCAACAAGTATATGATAGAAGAGAGAATCATTTTGTTACAAAATTCCTTATATGTACATAACGTTCCCCCTCAAATGTACTGGTCAGGAACACTCAAGATGGTTTGGGTTGAACATTCTCACAAGGTACACTTCCATCAAACAACTTGAACCTCGCTGTATCGCCATCTCGAAAGTAAGAGGCATTCTCTGTAGGAAAAGACAAATTTGAACCAAAAATAGAGAACCCTCTCAAGGCAAGGCACAAGTTCTTTAAAAGTCATGGGTGGCATACACTACAGTAGCCCAGAATTCAGCCAGGTTGTGGCCGCTGTCCTGCAAACTGGTGCGTAGTCTGACGATACGGCGCTCCATACGCCTCCACTTCCTCTTGAATTTTTTTTGGGGGGCCGGTTCAATGCATGGCCTTGTCGATTGCCACCTCATCTCTTTTACCTTCCTTTTTCATTCTCCGGACGATCGTCCAGAGAGATACAATACAATACAATAAAGTCATTTCTATAGCGCTCTTACAAACTAACTGTTGTTTCACAGCACTTTACATAAAAGTTATCAAAGAATCTATTGTTGATCATGGTCAAACAGCCTTTGATCTCAAGCTGCTCACTTCAGATAAGAGAATAAGGAGATCACTTGAGAGTTCACTACTTGATCCAGAGATGGATGTGGTTGCCCCACCTCTTTGTTCCATCTGCTGTGGAAACCTTAAACAAAAATGTACTTTGGATGAATCACGTGCAGGCGAAACATATGTCTGCACCTTATGGTCGATGAATCGATCCCATTCTTTCACTTCGGAACTCGTACCAACAGGTGTAGGATAGAAGAGAGAATCATATCGAAAAAAATTCCTTATATGTACATAACGTTCCCCCTCAAAAGAAGTACTGGTCAGGAACACTCCAGATGGTTTGGGTTGAACATTCTCACAAGGTACACTTCCATCAAACAACTTGAATCTTGCTGTCTCACCATCTCGAAAGTTGGAGGCATTCTTATTATGTTTGTTGAGAACTTGAGTAAAGTTGGGTAACAAATGAATGAGCTTTTCAAAAGTTTGCATGGTGAGGAATATGGAACTGGGTGTGATTATTATCACACCATCTTTTTCATCAAATTGTCGAATCTGGACGAAGGGATGACCTTCTAACATCCAATCGTAGAAGACATGTGGTTCCTTGATCTATTCTGTCTTTGGTAGGTTACTTCTTTGACCGAATTTTACTTAGAAAGCATTCAGACAAATCTTTACCACTGCTCTTTGACCTTTATTGATTTTAATGGAATCTTGATCTAAATGAATGCCTTCATTTTATTTCACATGATTTTTTTTTAATCCTAGAAGAATCAACGGTTGTATTGTCAATAGTTGTACAGTCCAAAGGCCACCCACTAGATTCCTGCTTTAACTTCAGAAATAAGTTAACATAGTCTGTGAACAATTCATCCTTCTTCTTTACATCATACTCAAGTTCACGTTCAAATGAGGTTTTATTCAAGACTTGTCAAAAAGTTCAAAGACTAAAAATGCAAGTTTACATCAAACATCCAATCATATAAAAAAGCATATAAAGAAGACATAGCAAATGAGAACAAATATATACAAATGAATAAATGTTTACATCAAAACATCAAAGCAGTAACAAAAAAACAAACAAAAAAAAAGATGCAAAAAAATTCAAGATATAAAATATTGCTAGCAAAAATGAATAAATGTTTACATCAAAACAAATCAAATGTAAACAGATGCGTGAATTAAATTAACTGTAACTCAATTTTTCTAAGTGCCAAACCTCAAAAATCTTCCCTATTCGACACCATGAGGCTGTATAGCCCTGACCTCCCCCTGGCCAGCTAGGAAGGCCTAGTTCCGCTTCCAGGCCTCTCCGGGCATTCTCGTTTCCAATGTCCTTCCTGGCCACAATAAAAACATGCTGAGGTCAAACCTCGCCACTGTCCACTCGTTTGGGTTCGGCCCCTCCTTTCTTCCATCACCTCCTTCAGTAAATCTTGTAACCACTTGACCAATTCAGGGGTTGGCAACGTCCTCCCCTCGTAGGGGTTTCCGTTTGAGGTCTTTCCCTCCCGAGTAGATCCTTTCAGAGCCCGGTCTTGAGTCTCGGTACTGTGGCGTTCTAGACTGGGCTGTGTACCCTTGGTGAAGAGGCCAGGGAAGGTCAGATCTGCTTCATATCTGTACTCAGGGTGGTAAACTCTGTAGTGGCTGATTATGTACCACCTCTTTGTGTAGGTGTAAGGACATCTTTTGCAGTAGAAAGTCAGACCAGAAGACATAGATGATGCCATTTTGTAACTGTAAGAGGATGAAAAAGTTTGACTCTTCAGTTCAAAGTTTGAGGTAACGAATGAGGATCGTTAACATCTTTGGTTTCAACAACAATATCATTTTGTTAAAGCGTCACGCTTGGAGACTGAGAATTGGTCATGTGGTATAAGTCAACCGATGGTATACTGAAACAAAATCATACGTTTAAATTGGATCCTTGTCCTATCATTGGTTTGAACATCAAATATACAAGTTATTTTTAAAGCTTCATATGGTACATTTCATATGAGGGTGGACAACAGTATTATTCTAACTATTGAGGGAGATATTGATTTGAGAGAAAGAGAGAGAGAGAGAGATCTTACCTTATCAGAACTGAAGCTTACGAGACTGTTCATTCGGTGAAACAAAAACTTCTGTCAGAATCTTTCTTCTCCACCTGACACTGTACTCCCTGTAGAATGATAAGACTTGTTTCCAAATCATGCATCGCAGCGGGCTCGCCGATCCGCTTCCAACTTTGCTAAACTGATATGTTTAGTGATGTCTGTTAGCTGGTCGATGAATCAATCCCATTCTTTCACTTTGAAACTCATACCAACAGGTGTCATTATTATCACACCATCCTTTTCAGCAAGTTGTCAAAAATGGGAGAAGTGATGTCTCTCTATAAATAAACATTCATTTTGTGCAATCCCAAAATCAATGAATTCCACACGATTACAATGCTACGGCCTCCACGTCCCACAATTGACATAAAGTGTTAAAAAAGCGTCATCTCCACAATTTTGCTTCCATCCATCATGTATAATACAAAAAACCATATGTTTCTGAGCATTTGCTCTCATTGAACCCTGTACTCAAGGATTTTTCTCCCATAGACAATAACACAAGGTCGCCATAATGACTTCTAGTACTACTGTATTTGTAGATCAGGAAGGTTTTGTGTGTGTATATATAGGCAAGGGTCCCATGGAATATGTAAAATTGCAATTACCTTGATAGTATCATGTGTGTAGGTACCACCTTTGTTGAAATTTAATTAAAGAGATCGATCGATGCACATGTACCGGTATACTCGGCCTTTTTGTATGTTTACACAGATGGGGTATATATTTTTATAATTTTGTGAACACATGGGAAACTAATGTTTAGAAATGATGTATAACATGTTTTTCTTCTCACAAAGTTGAAAGTATATGTTGAGATCATCTATACACATCTTGGATATACCCGTATTTACCCTAACATCTATCAGAAACATAAATGGCAAAATAAATGGCAATCTAATTGAGTCCCTCTTTCCTGATTTTCCCATGTAATGAATTTCGAGCGAGATGGTTTTGAACAAAAATGTTGATGATATCAAGCTTTCTAATATATAAGAGAGTACCGGTAATGAATTATCACCTTGAAATATAATCATATTGTATATACATTTTTATTATGACTCGCGTGTCAACTCGTGCATCATATTCTTACAATGTATGCATATAATATACATTAATCCATGAATGTGACTTCAAACCTTGTACAAAAGGTCACAATGCATATTTTTATTGCAGAATCGTATTGAAGAATGTTCATTTGTACGCAGTCTTTAGGATGTGACATGTATGAGTCTTTTAGTTCGAATAGCATTATGACTGTTTTAATGAGAATAGAAATATTGTGCATTGAATTTAAAAGACTAATTATATTATATGTAATAATCATATTTATGAATCTGTTAATAATTCATTTTATAGTGCATTTAAATGCCAAAGCAATATATTACTTGCGCTTTCATTGTAATTGTGTAATCTTAGCTTTTGCGAAATATTTCCTATACTTTCATCAGTTATAAATTCTCTGCAAATCAATTTAGCATTAGCATTTAATCAATTGTGTAATAGATTTTTGGCATTATTTATTATTACCCAAGCAATGAACAGTGCCATGTAGGACTAAAATATTATAATTTAACAAAAAATGTAGTATGGTTTTTATCTTAGTTCTGTGTATTATGAAGCTTCCGGTAGTCACTTAATTTTTTCAATAGTTTGATACATGAATTATATTATGTGTACCGGTACATCTGAATTGAGTTACGTGGCATGAAGGAACCTATTTGTTTTAATAGCACTCTGACCAAAGTGGAATACTCTTGGAAAATAATACTAGCAAATTTAACAAGTATGTCCTAAATGTCATTTATATATTTATATAGAGATCCATTGTATTATACTACCATATACACCAATATTATGTATAGTCAAGTCATTATTAAAACTATTATATCCAAATTGTTAGGTTGCTAATATTTCTGATGTTTGTAGCATCTTTATGGGATTATACAAATGAATTTAATAGTTTAATGAATTTCAGAGTAGATAAGCATGAACATTGAATGTGCCAAAAGTGCAGGAAGGACAAGGAGAGCATGAACAAATTGAATTTTGGTTTGAGCTTTTTCATCAATTTCTTTGCACTGATAATATATTCTCATACTTAGGCCTACAGTGATCATTGATAATGAGCTATTGTCAATTGAGAATTGTTTCTTTTTTTTGCAAAATACAATATATATTTGATGTGCTTGATTTTGGAAACTATAACAGACTTTTTCTGAATGATGTTGAGTATTAGAATGCGTAGATCTATATTTTCTCCATTATACATCTTCCCACAGTATTCTTTAATTGCAATCCCCTTCTCTCTCTCTCTTTCTCTCTCTCTCTTTCACTCTCTCTCCTTTTCTCTCTCTCTCTGTATCTCTCTACCTCCCTCTCTCCTTCTCTCTCTTCTCCTTGCCTCTCCTGATCATCCCACTCTCTTTCTCCCTCTCCCTTTCCCCCTCTCTCTGTCCCTCTCTATATCTTTCTTGTAGTAGCTTCTCTTCAACACAGCATTTTTCAAAGAACATCCTGTTCCTACTTTTCTCATTTCCATGTATAATCAATACTTTGTGAAACCTATACTGTGTCATAATGAAATGATTAATTTCGCACTTGTGTTGTTATGAATACTAAGAAAATATGTTGCTAGAATTTCTTGCCTGTTTGCCCCTTGTCTTTCTCTCTCTCTCTCTCTCTCTCTCTCTCTCTCTCTATCTCTCTCTCTCCTCACTGTTAAGTGGTGAATGCATATTTCCTATATAGCCTCATTAGCCTGATATTTTCATTATTCTGTTTGAAGAGTAAATGCATTCTGTTCCTCTAATATCAAGTGATATGATATATTTCAGTTGGCATATTTTACTTCTAATCATCATTTTAGGATCAAAGATCTTTATTAAATCTTAGATTAGTGCAGTGATATCACAGCAGCATATGGAAGTTGTGATAGAAATTACTGTTCCACAAAATGTATAAAAGCCATCTTATATCTGTGTTTCGTTGGTTTGTTTGCTAAGTCTTCAGTTTTCAATTTTATTTTTCCCATTTCTTTGTACCTTTTTTCTTTATATTTACTGCTGACAGCAATTTTGTAGCACTTTTATTTCCGTTGTGCCAATTGTAATTACACAACCCTGTTGATATATTCTGGAACATGACATGTAGACCATAATACTGAATGAAGATCTATAAGAACCTTGATTTTATTTTGTGAGTAGAAAATTATTTTTTGTCCAAGAAGTCCATAGGATCCACAAAATAAGTGGCAATATATTGATATATGAATGATTTGATGTTATAATGATTAATAAAATGATTTTATTTATTACATGAAGCAACTAAATCTGTATTGAGTGTGAGTTATTGATGAAAAAAGGGGTTGAGAGAAGGAAGAGAGAGAGAGAGAGAGATACAGACAGAGAGACGAGAGAGAGAGAGATTTGTGCCAATTGTAATTACCTGTTGATATATTCATGGACATGACATGTAGACTATATTATACTGAATGAAGATCTATAAGGGCCTTTTTAAATGATTTTTGTTTCTCTAAATTAAAAAAAAACGGAGAGAGAGAAGAGAGGGGAGGGAGGGATACAAATAGGAAGAGAGATACAGACAGACATACAGACTAGATAGAGAGCAGGGGTGGAGGAAGAAAGCGACCCTAACTGAAACTGACAACTCATAATTGCAATGACGACCTTCGTCATTGCCTTGTTTTCGTTCACATTCTTCTTATTAATTGCAATGACGAACCTTCGTCATTGCCTTGTTTTCGTTCACATTCTTCTTATTAATATTCTTACTTCTTCTTCCTCTTCTTCTTGTCGTCCGGAATCCCATTCGTTTTGCACGTAGTGCTTGTTATTCCTAGTTAGGTGCTTTCCTCATGTCCTTTTCCTTTCAAATTTCATAGGCATAGTCTCTAACATCTCATCAAGGTCACTACATTCTTCGATTCTCGAAATCACTCATGCATAACCGTCCAGGCGCCATTTTGTCCGTTTCTGGTCCATTTTAAGGCCTTTCTTTCTTTCTTCCTGTCTCCACTATCCTAGATCCTACATCCTTCTAACAAATTCCTCTAGATAGTCTAAGAGATGTTCTTTCATCTGCGACGTATAACCTGACCTTCAAAATGCCATCTTCGTACTCAATATTCAAATCTGAAACCGACTCCATCAAAAATCTCTCAAATTCTCGAAAATTTGACCCCTAAATAATCTAAAACTGCCATAACTTTCTCATATAAATTTCGTTTTGTATTTAAATTTAACAGTATCTTTATCTCATAATTGCACATAGCCATGCCAAATTTCACGCTCCAATGGCTTTGCACAACATAAATAGCGCCCTCTAAAGTTCTGGGAATTGGCTTTCTCTCTGTGGCCGTATCTCCATAATGGCTTGGCAAACCCGTACCCTTTTTTGGATTTAGATACTTGAAGATATGCCCTTTCCAGCCATATACACAATTATATACCCTATCACTGACCAAATTTGAAAAAATTGCCCTCCAAATTCGCCATTTTCAAGAAAATTGAGTAATAACTTCAACTTGCTCTAAACCGGCGATCTTTATACCTACATCAATGAAACTTGGCAGACACATGTATCCATATACGTGACAACTGTCTGCTAAGTTTAGTAAATTGTAATGCCCTCTTTGCCAAGTTATCGCCAAAAATGATGAATTTACTATGCTTTGCGTAATAGCGCGTTTGATGCGTGCAGTACGTTTTTGCGCAGATGACAATGGTTTCAAACTGACCGCACTGAAGTGCCCTTTCGAATGATACCAAGTATGGTATATGTTCACGCAGAAAATTGTGAGTAAATCGCATTTGAACAAGGGTCACTATACGAATTCCGCCGAGTTTCCGCCCTATTATAACACGTTTCGGCCATGACGTCATTTTGTAAGACTGTTTAATTCGGTTGTGTTAGTATGGGCGGCCGTTCGTGCCAAAGCACGCGTCGCAACATGTTCATCATGCACCAAGTCCTATTGGTTTTGCACGCAGTGCTTGCGAGCCCTTTCTAGATCCCTTCCTCTACTCCAATTCCCTTCAAAATTCGTAGGCGTAGTCTCTAGCATTCCTTCAAGGTCACTAAATTCTTCGTTCTCCGGAAACCCTCATGCGTGACCGTCCAGGCACCATTTTTCCGTTTCGGGCCGTTTTGGTGACCTTTCTTTCGCCCTAACTATCTCCACTATCACAGAAGCTACAGACTTCTTACATATTGCTCTGGATAGTCCGAGAGCCCGGCCCCCCCACTCAGAGGTCGGAATGACCGCATGCGTGTTGCCAAAATGTCCGGTAAAGGGGTACTTTTCGTGCGACAAAGTCCGGCCCGAGAATTGTAAAAAAGGGGTGTATTTGACTTTTCACCCAGAGATTTCTTTAAAAAGGGGGTGTTTTTCTTTTTTTATCTCATCTCTTTGTACTCCTGAGAAATTATTCCGAATTTAGGGGGGTACATTGAGCACTTTTCCTGATTTATGGGGGTCTCCAAGGCAGGAAAAGCCCGCGAAAAGCCCGCGAAAGGGGGGTTCGGAAATGTTGGCAGTCCTCAGATAGGGGGTGCTTTCAAAAAGAGGGTACGAGCATATGCGTACCCTAAATAACACTGAGTGGGGGGGCCGGGTCCGAGAGTAGCTCCTTCGTTTGACTTGTAGAAACATGGCGTCATTGCACGCACATCGTTGTGACACGATTGCATTTCTAGTATTCTTACTTCTTCTTCCTTCTTCTTGTCGTCCGGTTTCCCATTCGTTTTGCACGTAGTGCTTGTTATTCCTAGTTAGGTGCTTTTCTCATGTCCTTTTCATTTCAAATTTCATAGGCATAGTCTCCAACATCTCATCAAGGTCACTACATTCTTCGATTTTCGAAATCACTCATGCATAACCGTCCAGGCGCCATTTTGTCCGTTTCTGGTCCATTTTAAGGCCTTTCTTTCTTCCTTCCTATCTCAACTATCCTAGATCCTACAAACTTGTAACAAATTACTCTAGATAGTCTAAGAGACGTCCTTTCATCTGCGACGTATAACCTGCCCTTCAAAATGCCATCTTCGTACTCAATATTCAAATCTGAAACCGACTCCATCAAAAATCTCTCAAATTCTTGAAAAATTGACCCCTAAATAATCTAAAACTGCCATAACTTTCTCATATAAATTCCGTTTTGTATTTAAATTTAACAGTATCTTTATCTCATAATTGCACATAGCCATGCCAAATTTCACGCTCCAATGGCTTTGCACAACATAAATAGCGCCCTCTAAAGTTCTGGGAATTGGCTTTCTCTGTGTGGCCGTATCTCCATAATGGCTTGGCAAACCCGTACCCTTTTTTGGATTTAGATACTTGAAGATATGCCTTTTCCAGCCATATACAAAATTATATACCCTATCACTGACCAAATTTGAGAAAATTGCCCTCCAAATTCGGCATTTTCAAGAAAATTGAGTAATAACTTCAACTTGCTCTAAACCGGCGATCTTTATACCTACATCAATGAAACTTGGCAGACACATGTATCCATATACGTGACAACTGTCTGCTAAGTTTAGTAAATTGTAATGCCCTCTTTGCCAAGTTATCGCCAAAAATGATGAATTTACTATGCTGTGCGTAATAGCGCGTTTGATGCGTGCAGTATGTTTTGCGCAGATGACAATGGTTTCAAACTGACCGCACTGAAGTGCCCTTTCGAATGATACCAAGTATGGTATATGTTCACGCACAAAATTGTGAGTAAATCGCATTTGAACAAGGGTCACTATACGAATTCCGCCGAGTTTCCGCCCTATTATAACACGTTTCGGCCATGACGTCATTTTGTAAGACTGTTATTCGGTTGTGTTAGTATGGGCGGCCGTTCGTGCCAAAGCACGCGTCGCAACATGTTCATCATGCACCAAGTCCTATTGGTTTTGCACGCAGTGCTTGCGAGCCCTTTCTAGATCCCTTCCTCTACTGATCCAATTCCCTTCAAAATTCGTAGGCGTAGTCTCTAGCATTCCTTCAAGGTCACTAAATTCTTCGTTCTCCGGAAACCCTCATGTGTGACCGTCCAGGCACCATTTTTCCGTTTCGGGCCGTTTTGATGACCTTTCTTTCGCCCTAACTATCTCCACTATCACAGAAGCTACAGACTTCTTACATATTGCTCTGGATAGTCCGAGAGTAGCTCCTTCGTTTGACTTGTAGAAACATGGCGTCATTGCACGCACATCGTTGTGACACGATTGCATTTCTAGTATTATTCCTGTTACCCTTAGACAACTACTTCATGTATGGGGGGGGGGGGTAATAATAATATGAATAATAATGATGATACTAACTATGATGAAGATAATGCTAATGATGATGATGATAATAATAGTAATAAATGATAATAATAGTAATAATAATGATAATAACAATAATAATGGAAATAATATGATTTGTTTACCTAGTGTAGCCTCATCAGTATTAATACTGTTCTCCCTGAGGGCCCTGCAATCGGATTATTAAATATTACCCCCGGATCCACTTATGTATTTTGTTATTTAAAAGAGAGAAAAGGTGAGCATATTCATGATTGTAAATGTCTATCTTTTATTTAAATTATTGATTTGAAGAGGGGGTAAAGAAGAGGCGAGAGGGAGATGCTATATCTACATATATATATTCTAAGATAAAAGAAAGAAGAAGAACAAGAATCAGGGAGATTGCCTTTCATGGTTGTTTGGTGGCTGCTGTATTGTAGATTGCGCTCTTCAAATTATCAAAGAATGGATAACTTTGTCTATCCTAGTGACCAAACAAATTTACAGAGTTCAGAAGTTACTGGAACTGAAGATATTCACTACCGGTGAATTGGTGTTAAGACGTTTGAGGATATTGGTGGAGTGGTGGGGGGGGGGGGGGCGAAGCCGGCCAATACGCCTTCTAATTTGGCATTCCAAGTACCATAAAAAAATGTGCCCCGGATCTATCCGGCCTTTCAAATTTTGACCCAAACGGAGCCCGAAAAATCTGAGGATAAAGTTCATGCATGAGCTCGCCCCTATGGTTTTGTTTTATTATTTATTTAATTTCTTCCTTTTTTTTGTCTGATCAGAATTTACTTACCTCTTTTGGGCGATTATATTTATACGATTACAAGATAAAATTATCACAAAGGACAGTTTTCGACCCTCGCAATTGAAGTTTGTAACGGATCAGTAACAATATTAAATGCCATAACGGTGCGTTTATGTAAACGTTTAAACTTCAAAGGTCACCATGTTGTGTTCGTATTTGTGTTTCTACCCTGAATAATAGGGGAAATGGGGAAAAACCCACAAAAACAAAATCCAAAACAAGCAAGCGAACAACACAAAACAGAACGTTGAATTGATTTATAATTTTTTTAAACATCTCCTTTTCTGTGTTTGTGTGTGTGGAGGGCAGGGGCGTAGACAACGGGGGGGGGGGGGGGGATGAGGGGGATGAGGGGGATGGCATGTACAATCATCCCCCCCCAGGTTTTGGGGAATGATATTTGCTTACTTAATAAGTCATAATGATGATAATAATAGTAATAATAATAATGATAACAATTATAATATTAATAATAATAATAATTATGATGATGATAATAATAATCCTCATCATTATTGTAATTGTGTTTATTGTTATTAGCCGCATTCACACGGTGAAAGCCAATTCAGACGGTAAAAAAAAGAAAATCTTACAAGTATTTTGTGGTTATCTTGTGGTTTGGAAACCACAAGATAACCACAAGATTAAACAGGCGCGGATCTACGGGGGGGGGGGTTTAGGGGGTTTAAACCCCCCCCCCTTGGGCGGCCCAAAAAAAACAAAAAACAAAAAAAGGGGAAAAAAAAGGGAAAAAAAAAAGAAAGAAAAAAGAACGCACGCTGGAGAGAAACCCTTTCAAGTGCAAATATTGTGAGAAGATATTCAACTCATCTGGTAACTTAACCAAACACATGATAACTCTGGATATAACTGTGTATTTAACTGTTACTTGATTTAAAAAGACGTTATCATGCACTGCTTTTTATGGTCTCCATTGTGTTAATAGATGCCAGGAAAACATCACTTACGGGGTTCAAATAAACACCCAAAAAAAAATCGGCTCGCCGATTCGCGGCTCGTGGACGATGCTCCGCATCGTCATTATTTTGGTCAACCCCCCCCCCCCCCTTAGCAAAAAGCTAGATCCGCCCCTGAGTCATCCCCCAGGTGTACGAACCTGTCTACGCCACTGGTGGAGGGGGTAATGGGGAAGGGGTGGTACCAGCAATTTTACAGCAGTAACTGCTGACCCCAAAAGGTCAGTTACGTTGACCCCAATCTTAATACAGTATTATAACTTCTTGTTATTGCCTGCAGGAGCAGCGCTAAAAGGGAACTATGTGACCCCCCCCCCCCCCCCCCTAAAAAAAAAAAAAAAAAAAAAAAAAGAATCACATCAAGATTTCTGTTTCATGTTAACTATGTTCTTCGAAATTGAAAACAGAACAATTGTTTACATCTCCTGACATGCTTTGATAGTTTGAGATCCCCTCCTTCTTTTCTCAATTTAATTCAAAACTTTATGTTGCCCGCCTAACCACACCCACCCCCACCTCCTCAATATTTGAAAATAAGTTTTCCGCTTCTAAAGTTGGTTGAATGTACATACATTTTTGAAATACAGATAAACCTCTCTCAAGATATAATTCTCTTAGTCAATCGTGCAATTTTTTCATTGATAATTCTTACAAGGGCCTTTTTTAAATGATTTTTGTTTGAAAAAACATTTCGAAGGCTTTTCCCCGAATTGCAATTCTTTTTTGTTGAAATCTTGACCAAATTTTCATTTTCACTTTTGATTACATTTTCTAATTGTTCTTTTAAAATTCGTATTTTCAATTGTCGGTGTATCTTCTTCCGACGCTATTAAATTATTTTCTGATTCAATTATTTGAGTTTCATCTATAACTCTCTTCTTGTTTCTTTTCTCTATTTATTTTTTGTTTTACGAATATGAAATAGTCGGCTGTTCTCAACTCCATGAGAAGTGTATTAAAAAAAATACTGTTCGTTAGTAGAAAGTAATATCCCTCTTTTCTTATCTCTCCGATCTCTTAACCTTGGATGTTTTCTTCATCTACATTATGCAATACAATTTCTTTTATCTTTCATAACATTAATACATTCAACATCTTTCAACAAAAAATTGTTACACTTCCAGATTCTGAGGTGATTATATAGTGATCAGATCTATATCCATGCAGATGGTCACTTTTTGTAAACAAAGAAAAAAGATCCGATGAGACCGGAAAAATGATCCAGCCTAAGTATACTCTGTTTTTAGAGATGTGGGTCGTTTTCACGTGTAACTAAGGTCTCCAGGGCCCCATTTTACAAAACTTGTCATCAGTGACGAATGACAGTTTTTGTTATAAACTAGTAAAATCCTTGCTTCTGATTGGTTATCAGCAGATTTGTCACTGATTTTTGTCATTTGTCAATAAAAAAGGCTTTGTGAAATGGGTCCCAGGATTGAGTTCACGCCAGGTATCTAGTTAATTTAAATCGTTCTTCGGTTCTACCTTGCGTATAAAAAGAAAGTGTACCCGACTTTGGTAGCTATTAATTAAGAAATCATAACCGATGTTACTTTGAAATTAGTTTCATGATGAAGAGTTACCTATTTTATGTCCAATGATACCCCATTCACAATATTTCTGTCACGGGTGAATAGGGGGTGAATAAGCACCTGGGCCTTTAAAAAGTGTTGTCAAAATCGCCTTGTTCCAAGTTTGGGCTTAAGGAACCAATGTGGGTCAGGCCATTATGCATGTGCTTCTTCGGTTTTTATTCATTTTAAGAGTTAAATTTTGCCTCGTGCTTGAGTGCTTTATTGTTTAAAAGGATGCAATGTAGCTAGGCTTTCACAGAACCTTGTTTCAATCCACATAAAAACCTTTAATTATTTGAAACAGCCTACCAACTTCTTGTCTCATGATATCTCAGTTCTCCCTGCATGCTCACTTGTCATCAATGTCAGCATAAGGTGTTTATGATATCGTATAGCGTATGAAAACTCAAAGGTTACTAAAACCTAAACGCAAGAAAGAGCACATGAATTATGATGATGAATATCAAAGAAATTGACAGCAGACTTTCATTTTAAAAAAAGATAACATTTCAAATAAACGCTATCCATTTTGTATCGCTCAATGCGAATGAAGTCAAGATTGTAACCATCATAGCAAAGAGAATATCATAAATTGTGCTTGTATTAAGCATTTCCTTGAGTATTTTTCTTCAACTGCCTAATATTCAATGTAAATAAATGAGCAATTGTTTCGGAATGAGATAACACAAACACGATGGCTTTTGACCTAAATTCATTGCTTCAGCCCAAACTTGGTACAAGAGGATTTTGACAAAACTTTTTGAAAAACCAGCTGTTCAGTCATCCTTGGCAGCACAATATGAAAATGATATCATTAGACAGGTTATTAGCTCTTCTTTACAATGAAATGTTATCCAAAGTTGGGTACACTGTTCTTTATACGCACCTTTATAGTACCTATCTAAAGGGGTCATCAAACTCAATAACATTAGTTTTAAATTCTTCATAGAAACCAGGAGAATCATCATTGGTCCATGTAATGATATCAGAGTTATGTTCAATAATCCAATACGAATACTCAAGATAATTATAAATCTCTAATCATAAACTAAAAGGTCTGGGCCCCGTTGCACAAAACTTACCACTGACGGTAACTTTGCCATCAATGGCAACTACCATGGTAACAGGACTCAACAGCCAATCAAAATCAAGGTTTCCATGGTAGTATATTATTACCACTGGTGGCAAAGTTACCATCAATGGTAAGTTTTGTGCAACGGGGCCCTGGTGAACTTTGCCCGGATCCAGGGCTTCCGACCAGGTTTGCCAAATCACGAGTTATTAATGTTTGCCATTAACACACAATGCCATGTAGGCCTAGTATACGGTTCAATACCGGCATAGTAATATATCCGGATATAACAATCAGTTTATTACATGTATTTCACATAGTGTTCACAAAGAATGACACGAAAAGTCTGCATGCCGTGGTCTAGATTATTTTCATCGTATAGAGACTGAAATTAGAGGGTTGTCTGGAACGTACACCAGTTGAACTACTTTGACACCTTACTATCAGTCATGTGCGATATACGTCATGGTACATATTTTGGTTTCTGTGATCGATAGATGGCAGGATAGTATTGTTGTTAACTCACCGTGTTATAGTTTATATAGGTCCCTGGATCAAGGGATGTGCAAACCTTCGCCTATATACGTGTTTGCTTGTGTCCTCGCTGATTAGTGACATCGATACACTCTTAATATACAAGGAGAATGGATAATCATTTGAACTTGAATTAGCCTCCAAATATTTGCACCAAGATGATCAACACTCTTATCACGTGTAGTTTGAAGGCCCATGACCCCTGCTCAATTCACTGAGTGGGTATATACAAATTATGTTGATTGTATGCATTTGTAGCCACACTTTTAGTTAAAAAGGGGAAGAACCTCTGAAGATGCATACATGCAGGGACTAAACCAGAAGTGTCCACATCTTGAGTGACAAATGGAAAACCGTTTGGGATATTCCGTGATCAGAAACTTCGAATATTCTCAACCATTCGAAGAAGGCGTTGTCAACGAAGGTCGGAAAGAACATCAAAGTTGGCACATTACGAGCAAAACCTGCCTCGATTTATTCTTGCCTTCGGCAGATGGTTTCGTCAATGCTTCACATTCTGCAATTAATCTCAAAAATGGGAAAGAAGAAGTTTATGAATCTACACAGCTGCAGAAGATCGATGAAGGATTGGGAAACGCAGCGACGCCGCAAGTCGTCTCTTACGGAGAAACAAACTCTGAGGTGAAATCATCGTCGTCCACTCCCCTCACAAAATCAGTTACTACAGGAAGAGCGGATGCAACCATCAGTGTTGGAAAGCGGGTCAGAGATGAAAGATCTGTCAAGAAGGGCGAAAGACCACCGCCTCTTGTTGTTTTCGTACATGGCGGGGGATGGAGACGCGGCGATAAGCAGATATGGCGTCATTACATCTCTCGCTGGGACATCAATTTGGGTGTGGCCGCCATAGTTGGGCGTGACCGTATCAATAGCAACATCGGGGAGAGCTTCGCGAGTCGAGGGTTTCCATGCGCTGTTCTGTCATACCCACTAGTACCGACCCCTTTCCCGATCAATCTACTGGAAATCGGGAGTTCATTTTTATTTTCCCTAGCATTCACCCTGTTTATTACCTCATTATTGAGTTTGGTGCTGGAAGTCTTGCTCTTCTCGATGTCATACCCATCACCTATGCACATAATTTGGAGCCTTTTACAAAATCACTCAGATTTTCCGACTCTATCTGTAACGGCAGCAGTCATCATTCTATCACAGTTGCTAACACTTGGGATCATAGTCTCTCGAGAGCTTTACCTCAAGAGTAGTCAACATCAATCTGATACCAAGAGGACTATTTCAAGATCTGTAGTAACTGTTGCTCTCACTGCTTTTATGACAATCATCACGTCAGTACTAACGTTGGACGTTTACTCCTTGGGTTCCTACTTAGCAAATAACAACGTTTTGGGGCTTCTAATCCCTGGAGCAGTTGTCCTGTTTGTCCAGTATATCGTATACCACTTTCAGCAGAAGACGACATTCGACCCTGAGTCCAGGAAACCCTGTCTTGCTGCCACCCCACAGGGTCAAGCAAAATGTGTAGCACTTGCCTTGAGATGGCTTGTGGACTATGGACGGTCAACTGGTCACTTTGATCCAGACTCTATCGTCTTGATGGGTCACTCGGCTGGTGGTCATCTGGTATCCCTTGTAGCCCTTGACCATCGCTATTTGACAGACGCCGGAATTTCCCCTCGAGTTGTTAAGGTAATACAAATTCCCATGTACACTCATATCGATGAGAATAAAATCAATATATGAAATGTATATGACATCTGAATTACATGTATATGGGACGGTTTTTCTTAATCATACTGTTATGACTGTTTAAAAAAATCAAACATCTTCCAGTTTAAATCTGAATTATTTGTCATCGGCATACAATTCTTTAGAAAACTGTTTAAACTGTATATGCTCTCGTTTTGCACGAAGGCCCATTCAACTGTTTCGTTATTATTGTGTCCTTTCAAAACTAAAACTTATCTCTGTCTGTTTGTTCTTGCTACCTTCATTTTTGCGTATGCTTTCATTCAGGCTTGCTATAAGCTTTGAGTTCCATCTTGTGACTTTCCAATTATTTTCAAACAGGGTGTCATCAGTTTGTCAGCTATCCATGATCTTCGAACGGTGAGCAAAGGATTCTCTTATCATATATACTTGAAGCCAGCCTTTGGAACTGATCCTGCGAACTGGAAGAGCATGTCTCCTATCGAATATGTAAAACTGGGTGAGAATAACAAACTGGCTTCTGATTTTGGCCAGTCACCTTTGTCTCAGCTGCCGAGTCCTTCCGTCTTCTCCGCTTCATCGTCCTTAACCACCACTTCGACCACAGGTTCATCTCATCTTTCTGCCTCTTCTACTACTCTTACTCCTCCTCCTTCTCCTTCTTTTTCTTCTACTTCATCATCGTCATCACCATCTTCGTCGTCGTCATCGTCATCATCAACACCATGTCCACTATCAACAGATGCGTCACCACCACCATCACCTTCATTGTTATCATCACCACCACCACGATCATCATTATCCTCTTCATCGTCGTCGTCATCACATATTTCTTCTGCCCCTCATCGTCCCCATTTCCTCCTCATCAGTGCTGCTAATGACTTTGGTTACATGATCGAGGACTCCGAAAGGATGTGCTCCTTTCTTAAGAGCAGTGGATACCAAACCCAAAGGAACTTCATGCACGGAAGCAACCATTTCACAATAGTGAGGAAGTTTGGTTGCCCATGGTACCGGTACTGGACCGGCCGGATTCTAGGAAAAAGATGGAGCTGGGAACCAAGTGATGGAGAACTGATGTGTTGGGACTTTGTTCAACAGTTTTGGGACAGTGAATAGTCAGAGTCGTTTGACATCGAAATCAAATATTTTATACTTGATTTGATATTTATATTTTATACAATTAATATAGTCAAGCAGCACTGCAATGTAACAGAGGAAAAAAAAGGGAAAAGTAAATATTTGCCCTGTGACGTCTCCGTAAAAATATAACAAGGGGTGGCGTCCTCTTATAATGAGAACCAGAGCCATCTATTCAAAGAGTTGAACCAACTTGGTTACACTGGGTCACAACATGGCGTATATTCTTTTGCCTTGCGATTGCCCAACAAAGCAGTAGTCGCCATATTGTGTTCAACTCGAACCGGGTTGGCCAAAATATGTGTATAGATGGCTCTGATGAAGACGTTTGTTAGCCCATGGTATCAATACCGGACTGATCAGGTTTTGGGGGAGAAAGAAGGAGACTGGGAGGCGAGTAATGGTCAACCATTTTGGAACAATATTTCATTGATAGATTGTTCTTAAATCGGAGACATTTTGAAATAGTAATCATTATGTATAAAATGATGTATTGCCAAAATATAAGTAAGAGACGTCATGGGAACTGTTCGAACATCTGTAGGCTTAGTGAGTCCCATTATTATACTTTCTTTCATTTCATTCCATAGAGTGAATGCAATTCGGAATTTAAATATGTCATATTGGGAAAATTAGGTCTAGACAAAAATGGTATACATGTACTTTCATAAACTAAGATCCAGTCTTCAAACGAAAAGAAAATAAAAAGGGGGGGAGAATTTATTGCTGAAGGACCGCGTATATCACCAAATACCATAGCTTCGTCTATAGCAGTTTGGTACATCTTGATTGTTTGAAATGGCACGTTTTGTTATTTTACTGTAATGTGTAAACTGCGTGTCATACTATATTGGTCTCTGTTGTGGGGGGAGATGGGGTCCATTTGCATCATTTGGGATATGTTCATTGTATTTATGATAGATGTCCTTCTGTATGCTCTATTTTATTATTATTATTTTGATATCAACTCCAATTTTGCAATTATTTACATATAATTTGATTATTCTGTTTTGTTTCAAATATTATCATTATTCATATCACTTATATTTATTATTATTTCATATTAACGAATATATAAGTTTAAGCTTTACTTTTTTTCCATATCCCAGGAATGTTCGGTCAACATCCATTACTGTATTCGTTTTCTCTTGTGTGTACTATCTTGCTGATTTTCTTTTATATGTTGAAATGCTGAATAGAATAATGACAATAATAATGATAATAACAATAATAACAATAATAATAATAATGATAATAATAGTGGTGTTATTAACAGTCTATTTTATTATTTTACAATCTGTTTTATATATACAAATAAAATATTATATATTGCAAAACTCCTTACAATGAAGCGTATGTGATCATTACCTATCAAATTCTAAAGCTGATTTACAAGCAGGAAGTACTTCATAATACTAGTAATTCAGAATAACTAAGATCCAAAAATAATCAATTGTAATGATTGTAATATACCATTACACGAAATTTCATACAAATGATGTGTTGTCGTCTCGGTGAGTATATGACAAATAAATGTATAATTTGTATACATATAATAATTGGTATTACATGGAACTTGAAAAAAAAAGAGTCTAATTAGACTAATAAATCCAAAATGAGTGGTTTGGAGAAAGGTCAAGAGAGATTGAGATCAAATCACGTCGCTTTATAGTCGGTAAACAAAAACGAGAAGGTGGGGGAAAAGGTGAGAGATAGAGATGACTGGCTTGAAAAGGAAGAGACAAATAACAAAATCGTTAAGGACTAAAGCTTCAAGGAAGTATGAATTATTATGAAGGTCTAAACTGGCTTAAAATAGCAAAAATACTTAGGTAGACTCTTGAGGTTGCGAAGAGGAAGTGCTGTATGAAAAGCATTATATTACAAAAATAGCAATATAACGCATAGCCTACTGCGGTATTGACATGAACGTGGCGTACAGAAGAATCGAAACCATTCAATATTAGACTATGCAAAGAAACCATCAATATAACCACACAACTGTACAATGGTTTCCACATTTGTGTTAACCATATGTCCATTGCACCGCTGCCAGCAAGATTGAACGACAGCATGAATAGGCATTCTTGCATATCATGACTGTCTGGCTGCCATTCACGGAATTTAATTAAAATCAAGTACTATTTGCGAACGTTGTTTGCCTGAGCTATTAATCTATAGAGTGGCTACATAGTTAACCAACATACCTTTAAGTGTAGTCTGTACTAATCTGCTCGTTATCATTGAGTTGTCTTTCTGCTTGGTCAATGTGTGGAGAGCCAGTGGAGAGTACACGTGTCTCAGTAATGTACCGGAAAATGTGCATTATACGATGGACCTATACTCGGTAGTATATGTGCATGATTATACGCGGGGAGCCATGTTAATTATGGTTGTATGAAAGAGTACGTACATTGAGAAGTATATCATTGGATGCGTATATTGCCAAAGGCAGACTACTATTAAAGTGCCTGGATGAATCGTCAAGTACAGCGTTGAAGTACCACTTTTGCATACCCAATTCTGAGGCCAAATCTGATCATCGACGAATATATATAAAAGGGGGCTACCGAACTCCTGAAATATTTATGTCTAGGCCTATATAGAAATTCAGTTAAACCTTCCGACGTCAAACATGGAAAACCGTTTGGGATATTCAGTGCTCAGAAACTTCGACTACTCTCAACCATTTGAAGAAGGTGTTGCCAACAGAGGAAGAATTGAACATCAAAGTGCGCACATCATTAGCAAAACTTGCCTTGATTTATTCCTGCCATCTTCAGGTAATCCAATTTCTACTGTCGAGAGCAAGACAGTGTCTGATGATTTTATAAACGATGGCCGTAAAGATCAAGGGTGTTCTCTGGACAGTAAAGGAACTTTAGGTGGAAACGTCGTTGTTAAATCTAAACTGGAGAAACCTCAAAACAGCTGCAAGAGCACGGAAGACGCTGAGATGGAATCGTTCGTCCCTTCATGTAATAATGAACCAATTACCACTCAAAAAGAGGAGACTTTTTTAGATGAAAATGTGAGGAAGCGTGACAGAAACGGTGAAATTGGAGGCAAAAGACCACGCCCACCACCACTTGTGGTGTTTGCGTATGGCGGGGGATGGCGACGCGGAGACAAGCAGACTTGGCGTCACTACATGTCTCGCTGGGAATGCAACTTCAGTCTAGCAGCCATGGTCGGCCGTGACCGCTTGTACAGCAACATTGGAGAGAGTTTTGCCAGTCGGGGATTCCCCTGCGCCATCTTGTCCTACCCGATCGCACCGACCCCGTGGCTGATCAATCTAATCGAGATGGCGATCTCATTGTCCTATGCTCTTGCCTATTGGATGCTCGCAGCCCTTTTATTGTTTATCGTCCTGGAAGTCCTGCCGATAAGTTCTTTGGACAGTCATCTAAGAGTTCCTGTCATGCCCCTAATGGCAGGAGTGATTATTATAGCACAGTGGATTACTCTCGCCATCATGATCTCTCGCGAGCTATACTTAGAGAGACGACATCAATCGGGTACATTAAAGAAGAACATTTCAAGTAAAATGCCGATTGTTGTAGCACTTGTAGCGACAATCACGACAGTATCAACATTAGACATTTACACCTTGGCAGAAAACAACATTCTAGCGCTTTCAATCTCAGGAATACTAATCTTCGCCGTTCAGTGTCTGATCTTTTACTTCCGGCAGACAACGACCTTTGACCTTGGGCCCAGTCTTGTTGCTGGCCCTCAGGTTCAAGCAGAGTGTGTAACGCTTGCCCTGAGATGGCTGGTGGACTATGGACAGTCAACTGGTCACTTTGATCCAGAATCTATTGTCCTGGCTGGACATTCGGCTGGTGGTCATCTGGTATCCCTTGTAGCCTTAGATCATCATTATCTGACAGACGTCGGGATATCCCCAACAGTGATTAAGGTAAGGAAACTCATTCAAAATGAATGAAAATACAATTCTTTCTGTACTATCAGTGAGAAGAGATAGGGCTCTTTCTAACTCTCAACAATATTGTCAAAGTGTTGTTATTAAAGTCTATCCTGTAACCTTTCCTTTTCATTTTTCAATTCTCTTTTTAGGTAAAATCATTCATCAAATGAATCAGAACCATGAAACCATATACAAAGTTAACTTAAATTAACTTGAGTGTTCAGCTTTTGTCGGGACTATAATTTTAATTTATCCTGTAGCTTATTATATTGTGGCTGAGGATCACTTTTACCAAGCCATTTATGTGCTTTTCATGGTCCTCTTACTTCAGATACCTCATTAAATATGTTTGTATTGAAGATTATATATTTAAAAACAATTATCTTGATGTGGAAATAAATGCATGCCCATAGTACAGTCAATGATCTGATGGATCTGCTTTTATGTTGAAAAATGTTGTTCCCTTTTCTTGTCTCTCTAGATTTCATTTATTTCTTCAAATTTTCAAACAGGGTGTCATCAGTTTGTCAGCTGTCCATGATCTTCAAAGTATCAGTAAAGGATTCAACTACCATATCTATCTGAAACCAGCATTTGGAACGGATCCTACATACTGGACGAGCATGTCTCCTATCGAATATGTCAAGCTGCTTGATGAAAATAAAAATCCAACTCCTACATCAACATCATCTGAAGAATCATCATCATCTTTACCAACATCATCAGCAGCAGCATCATCATCTACCTCACCATTAATATTATCAACATCATCATCAACAGCAACATCACCATCCTCGGCAACGCCATCATCACCACCACCATCACTCTCATCATCACAAACATTGTCAACACCACTACTACCCACATCTTCTTCAACACCACTGATACCAGTAAAATCATCATCACCATCTCCATCACAACCCAAAGTAACATCATCACCATCATCCGCAACGACACAAACTCCATCAACCCCTCATCGACCTCACTTCCTCATCATCAGTCCAGCCCAAGACTTTGCTTTCATGATCAAGGATGGCGACAAGATGTGCTCGGTTCTATCCAAGAATGGATACATAACCCAGAGGAAATCGATGGAGGGATGCGGTCACTTCAACGTGGTGAGGAAGTTTGGTTGCCCCTGGTATCGGTACTGGACTGGGGTTCTTCAAAAGAAAGGAGGATGGGTGCCTTGTGATGGTGAATTGTTTTGTTGGGAGTTTGTCCGACAGTTTTGGAACAAGGAGGAGAATTCTTCTCCACATTAATAGTCTGAGAGTAATAATTTGCAATGATTAATGGACTAGATTTCTTCATTACCGGTATTTTGTTCTTTGAAAGAAAGGAAGACGAGTCCCTAGCGATGGTGAACTGATATGTTGAGAGTTTGTTGAAACAGTTTTGGAGCAAAAAGTAGAATCCACATCCATAATAGAAACCATAGGTATTATCAATACAAATGACAGATAAGAGTGTAAAAACTATTTCGTTTTTCAATATATCTTTCATTTATTACACACATGATACATATCTTGTATAATATGTATTAAAAATAAAATTCCAATCACCACAATATAATTGTGTAATTGAGAAGTTTCTCAAGAATACATGCCTGAAGGAGACATCCTATTTCAGAAATAAATCCTCAAAACTTAGGTGAAATATAGTTGTTAGGAATACCAAGCAAGGTTGAGCCCTTTCCAAAATCATTAAATGATATTGTGACATAATAAATCAATATGAAATATATTTGTGACATTTTTCTTGAAAGATTACCGGTAGTTATTTTTGCCAGTAAACCTTATTTAACTTCATTTACAATGGTAATCCCTGTCATTGATTATTGCATTCAGACTGTTCACAAAGACCAAAGAAAATGGGCACAATTCCACTCAAGCAATTTGAGGGGGAAAAAAATTTGCTATTAAATAAATTAGATATTTGCAGCCTTCACTCACTTTTTATGCAAGATTACTTTTAGATTACAAGAACCATAACCATCTTGTATTGTTAAAACTTTGTTTTCAATAGTGTAGGAGTCTATTACAGAATGTTAAAAAGAAAATAATTTCGGACATTATCATTGTGATTTTATCAATTAGTATGATGAATATTAAAGGGATTTGTCTTTCTATGCATTTTGTCAATATCAGCATTTAGTTTTAAATGCATCTGAAGATTAATTTTTTCATTCTTTTTTCTTTTTACTGTTACCTTGATGTGTTGTTTGCCTAAATTAATTATACTGGATAAAGCAAACTCATGAGTCCAGTATAAAATAATCAATGTTAATTATATGTTAGCAATATTCTGATTAAATGATGCATTTAATGCTAAAGTTAAATAAATGTGGTATATCTGCCATCTCAGTGTATTTTGTTATCTTTATTCAAAGTTCAGTAATAATACTCTACTTTATGAAGACTGTGTGACCTTTTATTACTGTATTTACCATTCCTTCCATATTCTACTATAAAGCAGCCAAATTACCCCGCAGGAAAGAAAAATTATTCCTAGAAATTTTCTAAACCGGAATTAAAAAATTGCAAAGAGACTCTTAAATTGCCCAAAGGAATTGCCCCAAAGTATAACACGAGCAACACATAATGGGTTTTTCCAGAAAAGACCCCATGAAAAAAACATGAAACGTGATGCAATCTCCACAAAAACCATTCAATAATCTTGAAAAAGTAGGTGCTATAGCACTTATACATAATATTTATCAAACTATACACAGAAGAATTCCTGAAAGTTAAACCTAAAATAACCCTTGTGCAAAGAATTCCAGTTAATTTATCTCCATATAAATATCTAAAAAAGCTCCCCTGAGACCTGAGTAAAGAATTTAAAAAAAACATCCAAATATTTGCAGAAGCTGACATGTTTCAATGTAACTGTTCACATATTTTGTATTAGGACTACCAGAATGGTTCCTCCTTACCATTATTACAGGTTCTTATCTTAAACTACATGTATATACATTATTGCATACTTTCACCTTTTTTCACCCTTTTTCACCTGATTGAATATTTCATTACTTCAATTAAAAATGAACTTTTACATATAAATTTGCATTATATTATATTATGCTTAATTATGTGAACTAATGTGTGGATTTGGTACACAGAGAAAGGTGAATTTCATCTTTACACACACCTAAACCGACACAATTTATTGATTTTGCAGCAAAGCACACTTCAAACTTTGGTAAATTTCTGACAAAACAATATTTTTAGAAATCAATCACATAATTCTACGATGATTAGTTTTTACAACTATCAAACCATATTGAAGAAGAACAAAAATGCTACATATGACAAAATTATACAAATTTTATCAAAGAAATACTCCCTCTATATATCATACGAAAGTGCTGACTTTGAACTAGTCTTAATCAAGCACAAGGGTGAGTTAACAAAAAAATCACGAACTAGAAAAAGAAATCACACTACAAACTATATTTTGTTGATTCACCAAAAAATTCAAAGAAGAATTACCTGAATAGAAAAAACTGGGTAACTGTGTTACTTAATCACAAAAAACAAATTTATGTGACCATAATTTGTCAAAATGACCAATCCAATCCAATCTGAAACATATTTTACCTTGCAGTTACATAGTGCAACACGTATTGTTCCTCATATAAATATCATGATGTAGCATAGTCGACTTTTCACACAAATCTGACTGTATTCTTTGCCAGAATACAAATCACATATGATTGGCTCAGAATGGCTTTTGGCTTTGTAGTGACAGCCAATAGGCAATTTTTGTAATGTAATCAAATTTAATGCGCAAATCATTGTTAAGTGCCTCGTTAAAAATGATTTCATTCACCTGTTACAAATAATTGTATTTCAATAGTCAGAATGCGAATTGAATACATAACGTGCTGTTAAGTAGAACACGTCGTAACGGTTGTCAGACATTAAATGTGATTACATTATGAAAATGGTCTATTCAAACCAAGAAGTACCAGTCATATCCGACAGTAGTTTCAAACTTCATGCAGCAATAAAACAAACACTTGATTCTCTCAAGCCTCGTTCAGATATGCCGCGGTAAACTGTTTCGTTTTTTTTTTAATAATGAGGTAATTGTAATATGCTCCACATACCCATATCCTACATCACAGCTCAGTGAATACACACAGGAACTTTGTTGCGCACAGTTGCCATTCATTAAAAAATGTTTACCTCAGCATATCTGAATGAGCCTCAAAAGTTTCAGCAGTTCCATTTCATTCAGTTCCAATTATTTCATGCAGCCATTAAACATGATTTTCTCAAGCCTCGTTCAGATATGCCGCGGTAAATTGCTCTGGGCCCCCGTTTCATAAAACTTGATATCAATAACAAGTTACAATAACTGTTATAAGTTACTGAAATCATGGCATTTGATTGGCTTAGAGCTAATTTGTCATATAAATTTACCATTTGTTACTGATAACAAGTTTTATGAAACAGGGCCCAGGTCTTTTTGAATAATGAGGTAATTTGAATAAACTTCACATACCCATATCCTACATCACAGCTCAGTGAATACACACAGGACCTTCGTTGCGCACAGTTGCCATTTAAAAAAAAAACTTTACCTCTGCATATCTGAACGAGCCTCGTAAGTTTCAGCAATACCATTTCATTCAGTTCCAATTATTAACAAATGGGGTCACCTCAGACTTGTCCCATGGGCTTTAGATCTTCAGCGACTCCAAACTCGGCCTCGGTGTTTTCGATGATGTCCTCTATAGTCACACCCTCTGCGATCTCGATCAGGGTCATGCCTTTCTCACTGTCGAGGTCAAACACACCCTAAATGCAGAGAGGAAGAAAGAGAGTGTTTGGTCAGAATACAAATTAATTTGAAACTGAAATTGCAAGAATGGGGTACTTTACATAAACATCTTAAATTTTGAACTGATGAACTGGTTAAGACACTATTGATGAGGTTGCCTTTTTTGTTATTCATTCATTTTCAATTTATTTACAATGTCTTTAGAGTTTGGGTTTAGATTATTGTGAAATAAACATAATATCACACCAAAAAGAGTAAATACATGTACATGAATATTACATCAAGATACTTGGGAATGGGGTAAAGGGTATAACTCTTTTGACAGAGCTCATCTGACTATATGCTCCTCTGTTCAGTTAATACTAGCCATTTCTACTGTGTACATTACAATCATTTTCTTATACA
This sequence comes from Strongylocentrotus droebachiensis, assembly GCA_035222895.1. Classification (NCBI taxonomy): domain Eukaryota; kingdom Metazoa; phylum Echinodermata; class Echinoidea; order Camarodonta; family Strongylocentrotidae; genus Strongylocentrotus; species Strongylocentrotus droebachiensis. Next base: position 11,275 of record JAVYIG010004166.1, on the reverse strand, counting down.
GTAGGCTTGCGGATGCACCATGTGAAAGAGAGAGGGAGGATTGAGGAGTCCTGAAAAGGACTCTCGGTAATCTTTCTTGAGGGTGTGTAGTCCTGAAAAAGACTGTTGGATATCTTCCTTAGCTTATAGTTCTAAGGAGAACTATAGCGCTTGGAGAGTATGGGTGGCGGGAGTGGCTCGACGTTTCAAACAGGTTGACTATCAGTTGTCAGGAGTTGGTTCGTATATTTTGTTTTATATCCTGCATCAAAAATGTATTGGGTTTTGATTGGTTGAGAGCTTGTCACGTGACCAGAAATATTTCAACTTTTCAGGACTCCTCAATCCTCCCTCTCTCTCACATGGTGCATTCACAAGCCTACTGTATATAAACATCACCATGCAAGCCGATACTTACAAGCAGCATCTAATAATTGTCTTATTAGCAATTTAAAAATATTACTTTCAACGGAAGATATTAAAGAAGGTTATAAAACAAATATACCATCCTTTCTTTTTGAGGTACTGGTTAAAACTGGTCTCTGTAACTCCAATAGTACCATTTGCTTTGGGGCTGCACCCCTCAGCAAATAGTACTATTGGAGTCACCTCTTACGCATAGTTTTAACCAGAACCTCTCAAGAGGTATAACATTGTATAACATTGAGCCCCAAGCACGCAGTATTTACATAACACCAAATTTCAACAACATAGAATATTTACATATCATTATGCTTACCATTTCTGTGATGACTCTATCCACGCATCTCCTTCCTGTCAGCGGGAGGTTGCATTCTGAGAGCAGCTTGGGCTTGCCTCCCTTAGCAGCATGTTCCATGGTCACAACCACTTTGGTCCTGGGAGAGGAGACTAGGTCCATAGCTCCTCCCATGCCCTTCACCATCTTACCCTGCAAGTGCAAAGGGTGAATTATAATAATGACATTAAAAATTACTTATCTCTAAGTTGGACTTAAAGGAGCTACACAAAGAAAATTTACTAACAACTGATAATTAGAACAAATTACATATGGATGGAAAGATTTTCTCTTGAAAAACATGAATAATTTGCTGAGAAATTATATAGATATCATGGAAAGGCGTAAAATGCAATTTTTCAAGACCCTTCTTAGACCCCCAAGTGCCCCCAAACGTAAGCCAAACACACGAGCGTAGCGAGCTCTTAATAGTGACGTCACACCCTGGACAAACAGCTCGGTACCGGCCGCATACCGGAGTCGCGCGTGTATTAGTTTGCAGCTAGACAGCCGTGTCCAGGGTGTGACATCACAATAGTGACGTCATACGAAGGACTGCTGAAGGCAGTAAATCTGGATCTCAAAACTAACATTTTTTAAAGTTGATTTCTGCGGGCCCCAAACATATTTTGAAGAGGAAATTTGTTGTATTTGATCAGTAAGGCTTCCCCTTCGCAATGATATGAATTTTGCATCAATTCAATACACTTTTGCTTCTTGGTGTGACTCCTTTAACAATTATGGAAAGCCGTTAGCATTTTTGAAAATATTTAGTAAAAGTTAATTTAAAAGGCATAAAATGTTGATTCAAATCATTTATATTTTCTATTATCATGGGAGATTTCATGTTCTTGATGTGGAATTTATGAAAAGTCTAAAATACTTGAATTTTTGCTTTTGAATACTTTTCATTTTAAGGCTGCAAATGGCTCTCCATAATTTTTAAGTCCAAATTAGAGTTAAGTATGACTTCAAATCTTATTGAAACACCCCCCAGTTATTGCCAAGCTGGCAAAGTAACTGCAGTTCAAGCATATCAGGAACCCACTTACAGCTAGGTGGAGAGTGGCATATATGTAAATGAATGTCTTTCCAAAAAAACATTAGAGCTGGGTTGGGATTTGAACCCCGTCTCTTGTGATCTAAAGCCTGGTGACTAACCCACAAGACCATGATAGCTCTACAGAGAAATTTTTAAGATTTCACCCTTTCAGTGCTACAGATGGTTTCAATCATACATATGTATATTTCAAATAAAACAATTTGGAGAAGAAAAAAAGTTTTTGTTTCCCCCCATCATAAAAGGTTCATTTGTTGTGTAGTCAAATATCATGTAGCAATTTATGTATCTAGAAGGACAATGAAACAAGGAATAACAGTTGGAACGCTCCCACAAGCAGGAATGGAGAAGTTTTAGAACTTTAACTAAAGTAATTAAAAATTGAACAAGACTTTAATAGTGTTCACACCCTTCTGCAAAGCACAAAACAATTTGTCTCTTGAGACTCGGCTGACAACTTACCGGAATCATCCAGTTGGCCAGATCTCCATATTTAGATACCTGCATGGCACCAAGAATGGTCAGATCAACATGTCCTCTGTAAGAGAAAACACACAGACAATGAAATACAATGTTTTCTTTTACTGCATATGGAAAATTGACAAAAATTGGTGTAGAAAATTATCACAATGCAATCAAAGTACACTTTTATTGCTCAGTACTGTGTACACATGGGCTCTCAAATTCTACCTCCAGACACCTGTCAAATTCTAAATTTCTACTGGAAGCCTATGCACACAAAGCCTATAAGGTCATTCAGACCCTCCGCAAAACAGCTAGTGTCGACCCCTGCCATAAAAGTTTACGTTTGAATCAAGTGTAAGATAGAAATTGAAATGCTTATCTCTTCAAAACGATTAGAGTTCAACTTTGAATCAAGCGTGTGTGAAGGAAGTTGAAATGCTCATCTATTCCACATTTTTGCCAACTAAAATAACTTGTTTTCTAGGGCTAGTAGCATTTTAGTTGCCCTTGTAAGGCAATCAATTCTCCCACATGGGGGCATTAGTTGCCCAGGGTACCTACGGCATTCACAGATTATGCACCCTGCATTAACACGTTGACAACTGGATTCTCACTTTCCCATAGGCTTAATACAGGAGCCACATCATTCCAGGAGGCAATGGGATAAAAGCCTGTCTGCACTAGTTTGGCCAGGGGGATTAGACCTCCCTGCAAGGTCACTGACAGGTGGTTAACTCATCAAATCAGCTCTCAATTAACATAAGAAAAAGGGGATCATGGGGGACCAACAGGCACCGATTAGGCATTGTTTGCTATATAGAGGGCGCAAATAGCTATAAGTAGTACAGTGGGGCTTTAAAAGGAAATGCTTTCTGTGAGTTCTCACCCTCTGATCATGGCGAAGGAATCGTCGCTAGAGAAGTAACTGGAACCTGGAAGCACTGTGACTGTCTCTTTACCAGCATTGATCAAGTCTGGATCCTCTTCTCCTTTCCTTGGGAATGGACCCTAAACAACAAAACAATCACAAACAATCATCAGAATTCTAGAAAGTTATTCTTATGCTCTTTTTTCAAAGATTATTGCATATTCAAGAAAGAAATGTATCCACTGAAATGGCTTTTATAGATTTATACGATTATTTAATCAACTACTTCAAACAAAAATTACATATATTACACATAACCAAAACCATTTCTCGGAATAATTGTATAATTTTTTTCTTCTTATTTATAGAAGGAGTTATGACTACAAATATTTGTACATTTCAATTTCTTTACCAAAAAGACAAAAAAAACAAGGGAAACGCTCTCGGCGGTCTCGCCTGCATAACGCAATTCAATATGATAAACCAGAACGTCAATGACGTAGCGCTCATCTGCATCTCGCAACAACAAATATCGTAAATTTGATGTGGTACACTATTGAACTGGTCAAAAAATAAAAATTTGATGCCCTGGAAGGGACATAATTTCATTTCATTTGCATAAAGTACCATAAATAATCAATGGAACAAAATCTCACAATTTTGTATAGAAGTTTAGTGTTCCAAATTTAGCTCTACCAGATAAGGCAAACCAAATCAAAATCGGTCAAGAAATGAGGGAAAAGAAGCAATTTTTGTTATTTTTGGAATAAATTTGCATAAATTACCATAATTAATTAATGGAGAACAATTTCAAAATTCTGTGTAGAAGTATAGTGTACCAAAGTTAGCTCTACGATATATAGCAAACCAAATCAAAATCAGTCGAGAAATGAAGGAGAAGAAGCCTTTTTTGTGATTTCGAATAAATTTGCATAAATTAGCATAGATAATGAATGTAGAAATTTTAAATCCCCCTCCTAGCCCTATCATATGAAACATTCAGAATCAAAATCGGTTGAAAAATAACGAAGAAGAAGCATTTTGAAAATCTTGATGTTGATGCCACAACAAAGTCTAAGTTTGTTGACCTTAAATGACCTTTGACCTGAAATTCTACTCACATGATTAGGGAGAATTGATAACCCTATAGTCCAAGTTCATTGACTAAGAACTTATACTTGCAAAATTATATCAAAAATTCAAAAACTTAACCTTAGGTTAAGTTTTCGATGATGATGCTATAACATAGTCCAAGTCTGTTGACCTGAAATGACCTTTGACCTTGACTTTGTGATCTGAAATTCTACTCACATGATTGGGGATACTTGATTACCCTATAGTCAAAGTTTCATTGACTAAGAACTTATACTTTAAAAATTATATCAAAAATTCAAAAACTTAACCTTAGGTTAATTTTTTGATGTTGACGCCGCCGTCGCCGCCGTCACCGGAAAAGCGGCGCCTATGTCTCGCTTTTTGCCACGCAGGCGAGACAAAAAATGAATTTTGATATCACCTTGTCTTGTTGTGCTCTTCTATCAAAGTTAACAGAATACTTAATTAAATAGCATGCTAAAACTTACAGCATCAATTAATATCTTATCCCGCCTCAACTTATTATGGCCCGATTACTTTCCTGCTCCAGAATATGAATTCTTTAAGTACGAATCTAATTGTACGCAATGTATCTAATGGAAATGTCTATCTTACCATCAGACTGTATTCTGCACCATAGAACAAAGCATTAATCAAAATATCCTCAAAATAAATATAAACTAATAGTATTGATGTTGAATTTCTTACCAATCCTAGTACTCCGTTCTCACTTTGTAGATACACTTTCATATCTGGTGTGATGTAGTTACTGGCTAGCATGGGCATTCCAATGCCAAGATTAGCTGAACATGATAGCATTAAGGATAAACATATTGGAACTTGGAATCATATTCAGAAGAAATCAACTCTCCCTTCCATTGTACAATCAATTCAACACATGACTAGCTTGTCGTTTAAAAAAAAGAGAAGAAATGACCTTTGACCTGAGTATAATGTATTCATGTTTGATATACTCATACAAACTTCACTTCACAAGTTCACTGAATCTTATTGGCTTTCAAAATTCACATTTAGCTCATTCTTTAAATTCTACACTAGATCGGAAAACCAAAGCAAATCAATTAAGAACTTAAGTAATATAATTGAAGTAATGGTTATTCATCTCACGACCATCACTTTACGCCAAGTCTTTTTTATGATTCTTGGACCAAGGCGGAACACTGACGAAGGTAAAATACTGTAATTATTTAGAAGAAAATCAAAGTCAACACAATGTACACATCAGGAGATGTTTACACTGACATATTGAGAGAGGAAACCCAATGCCAACAATGACACTACTCAACTGACAAAGTAATATCAGCATTGATGAGGGCCTTTATAAAGTCCTTTGAACGTGCTAAGAGACGTTATATCATAATGTGATATCCGCTATACAAGAATGGCATATTATTATCATTATTATTGAAGGATACCATACATTCCATTTTCAAATTCTAACGCAGCTCTCCTGATAATTCTTTCTCTCATAAGTGCAGCTGGACTTTTCGATTCGTCGCCGGATTCAGACTCTTCTTTGGAAAAGGTCAGCCTCTGTGATAACAACAAGAACATATAAAAATTATCGATTGTAAAGAACACAGCGATTACTCGAAAATGATGTCTTCTGCATGGGTCCAGTCATTGTGGGGGGGGGGGGGCACTGGAATGTCTTACTGGGTGGATATAATGCCAGCTAAACAGCGTCACCAATATAGGAAAAACTGTTGGAGAGGTTTTATACTCTTTTGTTTTAATGTTTTCTACACCCTCTTGCTTTCTCTCCCCCACCCCCTTTTTGTCTCCATTTATTTGGTTAAGTGGTACATGCCCCCACACCCCATGTATTTATGCCACTGACTTTCTGCGTAAACATGTTTGTCAACCATTTAAAGACCCCTAGAAGATACTAGCATATGTACTCCAAACTTTTCCTTTAGCTACATAAACCCTAAATAAACCTTGATATGTCCACAAATCTTAATTCACAGCAGAACGAGATTTAGAGCCAGAACTTGAGGATGAAATATGTCACAGGCAAGAGCTCTTCCTCTTCTTCACACACACATGCAACTTTCAAGAGTCATATAAAAACCATAGAATTGATCATATTTTCACACACTTATGTCTTTTGGTAAGACATGAATCTACATTTGCCACACTCCACCCAGGTGAGGTACATGGGTACTCAGAAGAAAGAAATTCTTTGAATGCTTGAGTGTTTTTTTATGGTAGGTCAGCTAAAGCCGGGGTTATAATATGATTGCAGGACCCTCGGGGAGAATAGTAGCAATACTAATGAGGCTAACCTGGGTAAACAAGACATATTATTATTATTACAACTCGATTGAACTTGATTTCTCATACCTCTATCCTCTTCTGGTAATTCTTTCCAAGGACGACCTTCTGAACATATATACTTGGTACATGGATGTCCTCAGGTGCGAAGGCATCCACATCAACTATTTCTTCAACCTGAAGTAAAACAAATTAAAGAAAATTTAAAAAAAATCAAATCAAAATGTTGGCATACCCGCTAACCTGGCATTAGACAAAATACTTTGGCCGGCAAAATTGTGCCTTTTTTGTCATTAAAATGAAATGGCATTGTCATAATGTTCAAAATCAGCAATAGTACTTATGTAATCACTTTAAAATATTTTAAAAAGATGAAGGTCTGTGGGAGTCAATAGTATTATTTTTTTAAATAGGGGAAGGGTGAGTAAATTTTTAGTTCTGGAAAGCTCCAATAGAGCTCTAGTAAATATCAATTATATTAAATATAAATTAATGCAATAATATCATACATGCTCTATACCAAGTACAAAAAGAGTTCCCATACATCCAAAAACAGATTTGTCTAAAAAAAAACATTTGTAGTAGAATGAAATAACCATCTATCATGTTATCATTGATATATCATAGAACAACTAAATATGGCCTGCTTACTTCAGCAATGGTGATCTTGGCAGCTCTAGCCATAGGTGGGTTGAAGTTTCTGGCTGTTTTTCTGAAGATGAGATTGCCTGCTCTATCAGCCTTCCATGCCTTCACAAGGGCATAGTCCCCCACGATAGCGTTCTCCATGATGTAGTCTACGCCATTGAACATCCTTGCCTACAAATAGGAGAGATAAAGGTCAAACAATTTTATTTCCCTTTCAAACACTACACCCACACATCTATCAACCTTTCAAGGCAAAAATTAGGAGACCCTCAAGGCAAACAAAAAGAATACAGTCATTTTCTATACTTTTTACACAGAAGTTTGACACAAATAGAGGAATCTAGGATCCATAACATTAGTTTGAGGGCCAAAAATTAGGAATTATTCTTCCGAAACAGGAACAGTTGTCAGCTATGGAATAAGGTCTCCTACAGAAACTCAGTTTCTTTTGGTAATCCTCAGGCATTAGTTGATGGCTCTTTTCCTGTTATTGTATTTATTATTTATTGTAATTCGTTCTCTTTTGTTCTTTGTTATTGTTAAATATACTATCGTTCCTGGAAATGAAATTTAAATTTGTTAAAACATTTTTTTAAAGGTCCCTGATTGGAGAGGAAAAGTATCGATCGTAAATGGAAAGGAAATCGACCCTTGGGAGATTAAAAGAAGGGTAATTATGATACTGTCAAAGGTTAAAACTGTTGTCATACCTCTCTAGGGTCACTGGTGATGGCTACCGATCCATCGTCATTGTATTTGATAGGCGATCCACCAAGGTGTACTAGGGTACCGAAACCAGTAGGGGTGAAGAAGGCTGGCACCCCTGCCCCTCCCGCTCGTATCCTCTCTGCCAGTGTACCCTGTCAAAAAAAGTACCAGTAAGAACAAAGTGGCAACAAAATAAATATGGCTCCTCGGGTGTTAATAAGCATGTTTTCAAAAAAATATCAAATTTCAGTGACATATCGATCAGTAGAGTACTTTTTCTTTCTGAGATATCAATGCCAAAAGAGAATGTCTACATTCAAGTTGATTACAAATTTATAAAATTTAATTGCATGTAGTAACTCTACTATAAAGTTGACTTATAAAATGTTAACCAGCCACCCAGAAAAAAGAGAAAAAGGAGAGAGAGAGAGAATAAAGGAAAAATGCTCTCTATGAGTGTAAGTTTTCAACAAAGATCATTAAAATATGGGGCAAGTCATTGCTCAAAATTTCTATAGTTTGGCTTTTGCAGGTTAATAACATGTCAAAATATCTGTCAAACAAAAATTAATAAACCAGTTGAACGGCCATACATCTCCGAGGAGCATTTAATGATGTGCTAAGCAAAATCAATTTTATTGTCAAATAATTTAAGATATGACGAGTGTTTACATGAAAATCACCCGCTTATAAATACCAATAAAACCATGGACTCTCCACAAAGAGTGCACTATTACCTGTGGTGTGAGCTCGACTTCTAGCTCTCCAGATAAATATTGCCTTTCAAACTCTGCATTCTCACCGACGTATGACGACACCATCCTCCTGATCTGCTTCGTCTTCAAGAGTAGACCAAGACCAAAATCATCCACACTGTCAGAGGAGACATACATACTTCAAATTTGAACCAAATCTAATACCGTACATTCAACATATATATATTTTTTTCTTTCAGTCGTCTAAGGTTGAATTGTAAATGAACCTGTTCTTAAATGTTTCTCTTCATACTTTCAAGTGATTTTGAATATTCTCAATTCAGAAATGTATATCCTACATAGAAACAACTATTACTACTGGGCAGATAGACAAACTAAACTCTTGCCTACATTGCCTACAATCTGCGCAATTGCAGTGAAAAAAGATATAACTATTTGCTATCCATTCGACTGACCCATAGTGAGATGTGACACACACTATGTTATACTCCAAAGAGTCCAGTCACATCAAGGAGACCAACAACAGAAAAACAATAGACTGACAAAAGAGTGCATTATTCCTAATGGCTAATAGTTGGTTGACTTAAAGTCAGTTTGGAGTCGATCTAGTGGTGCTACATAAGGACAAACTAAATGTCAAGGTCTAAATCATAATTTCTTGTCTCTAACAAGCGATTTGGGTCAGAAGGGTGAAGAACAGCATAGGACTTACCCTGCATTATTACTGACTGCTGTAATATCCTTTACCTCCTGTATCGAGTAACCCTTGAATGAGGTTCTCTGGGATGCCACACAGTCCAAATCCTTGTGTTCAAATAATAAAACAGAATGAAAGCATTACTGAGATCAGTCACTTCTTAATAATAATAATCTTTTTAAAGTCCACTTCAAATTTTATTAAGTTAAACCGAAAATGGAAATTCTTTTTGCCCAAATTGATCATGAGCTTGGCAGCCACTGAGCAGCGCCAGATTGACGTTGCTCTATCCCTTATTGTTGAACGCCAAACAAGGTAGCAGCAACTCCCGTCTTTTAACGTCTTTTGGTATGACCCGGCCGGGTTCGAACCCACGACCTCCCCGTTGTGAGGCGGACGCGTTTCTGACTGAGCCAACACACCGGTCTTAATGATGAGAGGCACAAATATCAGAGATGGAAGGTAAGGCTGGTATTATCAATATTGCATGGAGAAATATTCATATAATATTGGATGGCTTTGAGTGTGATGCAAGAATATACTGCTCGAGCTATGACATTATTGGACAAGTCGAAGACAAGTCCAAGACTATTGCCATAGCGAGAGCAATATATTCTTGCATCACACAAAATCAAAGCCATACAATATTTTGTTTATCTATACCATTCTGATTACAGAAATTTTTGATAATCAATCAATATTGTATCGACAGTTGAAGTTCCTGGATGACAGGGCAATATGAAAACAATATTGATCTGTCATCCGGTACTGCAATGATATTAAATACATTGATTTATTGTACCACTTGGAGGCCTTATACAGGGTGTATAGATAATAATCAAGACTATTCATTAGACAGCTTTTTTAAACGAACTTGAATACATAGGATTCCATTATTGCTGAATTTTGTTTTCTTCATGAATTTTGAAATGAAAGAATTACAAAGTTAAAAACTAGGAATCCAACATAAGTATGGAAAGTGTCGAGCAAACAAGAACAATGATATATTAAACAAGTCTTTGACATCATGAAAACTTCTCAAGCAAGCATCATGAAGGACATATTTCTATAACCACCCCCCCCCCCCCCTCCATGATTTAAAAACTGGGTGTCCAAATTGAAAAATTGACCCCAGGCAACAAAGTATTAAAGGGACATCGATTTAAATGATGACATGAATATTGGAACAAAGAAATACAAATGCAGGATTCCCCTCCCCCCCAAAAAAAAATAAAAAATAAAAATGGGCATACCTAGCCAACACCCTCCTTGCTAAAAAGCCCCCCCCCCCCCTCCCTTCCATGACATGTTTTTATTCAGATGACCCTACCTCCAACAAGAAGTGTGGCATTATCAGGTATCTCACTGACTGCTTCTAAAGGATTCTCACAAAACTCCACATTGAGACGTTGACTTGTGGACAGGCATCTTGCTAATGGCTGTCAAACAAATAGAAAAACAGATTAACCAATTGATTTGAAGGTCATTATTTTACAATCGATCTATCAAAGTCAATTATTTCTGATATTCTTGTACACTTTGTCTTCAATCTCATTATCATAATAAGCATTATCATCATTCAAGCAAATATCATCACTGGTTATTCATCATCACCAACATCGTCATAATCATTAACATTTTTTATAATCATCATCTTCAAACATCGTCATCATGATCATCATTCACCGTCTTCGACTTCATTATTGATCACCATCAACATCATCTCCACCATCATCTTTCTTCATGTGTGCACCCACATTGGACTGTCAATTTTAGACAAGGTGGTAGAAAACAACACCCTTATTTGAATATCCCTTGTCAATTTTAACCTTTCATTCCTTTCTAGTTGCATCTGCCATTGTTGAATGCCATGATTTACTTTAGATGAGATTAAACACTTACCCCCCCCCCCCCCCAAAAAAAAAAAAAAATGGATTTTACATAATCTTACAAATCAGAAGAATCTCTATCTACTCATTAAGTC